>JANEYF010000529.1:10000-173693 GCA_029963845.1 Rhamnusium bicolor | reverse complement strand
TCACAGCAGCATTTACCCTTTCTGGGCTTTGTTGACGACAGTTCCTCTTGATATGGCCCACTTATAACAACGGAGCAGGTCTAATGCTTGGCCCCTTAGTGCTAATACCAATGCTGTTGCTTTTTCCTCATTGTTCCAGTTATTTGAACGTGTAGCTGCCTCAAATTGTCTCTTATATGTTGACCATGAACTTTGACCGTCGAAGGAAGGTGGTTGTAACTTAGTACCAGACGACAGTACTAACTGGCCGCCATTCTCTCTTAATTGTTGTTTAAGTCGGGCTACTTCTTCCTTAACTTCCGTTATTTCTCCTTCAAACTTTCCTCTAAATTCACTGACTTCTTCTTTAACTTCCATGACTTCAGCCTGTACACCTTCCTTCAATTGTTCAGTGACCGAGAGCATGACTTGATGCTGTCCCTCCATAATTTGTCTTAATTCTTCCTGGCGTTCCTTTCTTTGCTCTTCCTTTTCTTCCTGTCGTCTTATTTCCAGGGCTTCGATCATTTTTATCAAGTCTTCTTTTTCTTCCTGGCGTCTTCTCTCTTGGTCTTCCTTTTCTTCTTGTCGTCTTATCTCTTGTTCTTCTTTTTCTTCTTGACGTCTTCTATCTTGTTCTTCCTTTTCTTCTTGTCGTCTTCTTTTTTGATCTTCCATAATTTTCCTTTGGTCGTCTTTCTCTTCCTGTCTTTTTCTTTCTTGATCTTCCATAATTTTCCTTTGTTCTTCTTTTTCTTCCTGTCGTCTTCTCTCTTGATCTTCCATAATCCTTCTTAATTCTTCCTGGCGTTCTCTTTTCTGTTCTTCCAATTGTTGCACCAATGCTGCAAGCAAGTCTTGTGTTTGTTTCTCCGCCATGCTTCTTGTTGTTGGCATTAACTCACTACATGTAAATCAGTTCAAAATAAAGTTTATTACGCTATAAAATCCGTAAAATGTTGATATCACGTCTATTTTAATAATGGATTGTTCCAGAAAAATCTCGAAACAGCACTAGAAAGTCTTATTTAGAGTCTATACTTCTTTTGTGTTGACAAAATTCACTTATCTCCACTAATTGTGCAATGGAATTTTCACGTAATATCACTAATAAGTCTTGTTTTGAGTCTATAACACGTTCCCGTTAACACAGTTTACGTATCTTCTGTGGTTTCCAAATCGAATGTTCCAGAATTGTCACTAAAAATCACTTATAGTCTAGTTTTCAAGTCAACAACACATTCCCGTCGACACAATTCATGTATCTCCCTGTTGTTTTCAAATAGAATGTTCTAGACTTTTCCCGAATTTGCACTAGTGGTCCTTTTCCTCAATCTACAACACGTTATTACTAGCGGCACTCGCGTATTTGCAGCTACTTCTAAATCAAATGTTCTAGAAACTTCTCGAAAATCCACTTTAAAGTCACTATTCAGTCCAGAAATAGTCCTCAAACACTGTCCAGTAGTTTAATTCTTCGTGTTACCACTAACTTCTGAGAAGAACACTGTAGAACCTTTTCGAATATTCCAGAAATTTCTCTTCCAATCCACTTCCGTCACCAAATTGTTACGTGTTTGCTATCCACACAAACACCTATACTCGTAGATTCGTTGATTGAAAGTCCAGGTAACACTTATTCACTACTTTATTTACTAATTAACAATTAACAACAATAGATTAATTACTGTCTTAACTATAATCACACTTGAACACTTATAAGTCTCTTTCTTATTTCTTCTTTACTCGTTCACGTTCAACTTAAGATTGATTGTCGGCCCACCGTGTGTCTTATTTATACATCCATTCACACGATCTAGAGCAGTCCAGAATATTCCCGGCCGTTCTCATATTAATCCAGTCTCATCTAACCAGTCTACACAGTCCAGTGGCGTAACAATAATATTACAGCAGATGCTCTTACTAGGTGTAAACAACCATGTTTAAAGTAGATGATAAATTTGTAATAGCATTAAATCAATTAAAAGATGAAAATAGTATTTATTCTAAAATACAAATTAAGAAAATTAATAGAATTTGAATCAATTGTTCATAGGAAGAAAAATTATAAGGGATATAACGTTAAAGAGGATTTTATAATTAAAGTAAATGATATTCAATTGTATGTTATTGATGAAGAACTTGCATGTTTAATAATTAGCAATTTGCATGAACAATTTGGTCATTTGAGGTTAGAAAAACATGGTAAACTTTTTAGGGAAAATTATTATTCAAAAGGAATTTACAATTGACAAAAAAATGTTATAAAAATGTGTCATATTTGTTGTCTAGGAAAGAATAAGAATTATATACATAAAAACAAATTTTGCAGCATAGTAACATTACCTTTAGAACTTGTAGCTATTGATTATTTGAGTAATTTAATTCAAACCAATCATAATAATACAAATGTTTTGGTTATTATTGATTATTTTACCAAATTTATTAAATTATATGCAACAAAACGGTGTAATACAAATACTACGGTGCGATTAATAAAGAGGTATTGTAAAGATGTTGGTAAACCTAATAAGATTTTAGCGGATAATGCGACTTATTTTCAAAATGAGAGATATCAGAATAAATTAAAAATAGTGAGGATTGATGTCTATACAACAATTAGGCATCCAAAAGCGACTCTATCGGAACGTTATATTCAAAAAGTGTTAAGGTTTTTAAGAATTTTAACAAACGGACATCATGACAGTTGGGATTGTTATTTAAAAAATGTAGAGATCTATCTCAATGGTATAAAAAATACTGTGACGGGAATATCACCGGTAATATTAACGTCAGAAAACAACCAGAACGTCCTGGGTTGACAAATGATTTGGGTGATTTAGAGCATTTATAGGCAAAAGCAAAAAAAGAGAATAAAAAACAATGCTGATAGATATATTAAAAGAGCAAACTCAAGAGTTAAAAAACAGATGACTTTTAAAACGGGTGATAAAGTTTTAGTTAGAAGGTTGAGAGAGTTTCTGATCAGAAAAATAAAATTTGTGCTAAATTGATTTTTCCGTATGAGGGACCTTTTTATTGTTAATAAAGTATTGAATGAAAATACGTATGAATTAAAATGTATTGGTTCAGACTTAATCAGGGGCAAGTTTCACATTGAATTGCTATATCCATATTTATAATTGTATGTTGAGTTATATTTTGTGGTTTTGTTTGTTTCGTAATAAATAATTTAAATTTTGAAAGGGGTGACATGTTAGGTTAAATAATAAGGAAATATATTTTTTTAAACATGTCAGTGGAAAAGAAAATTTAACAAAAGAAGGTTCAGTGCCATATTCCCCAAAAAGAAACAATTATGCAGCTCCGTAGCTGCATAATTGTTTCTTTTTGGGGAATATGGCACTAAACCTTCTTTGTTTTATTTTGAACCCCAATAAATCTATCTTGTTTTATTTGAAAGAAAATTTAATTCATTTCTATGTGAAAGAAACAAACTGAGATGTCATAGATGTTGGATATTAAGATATAAATTTATTAGCTGAATAGAGTAAAGTTATTATTACAGTCAATCAATCAAATACAAAATTATTTATTACGAATGATATGTTAAACTAATTTATTAAAAGTTATAATGTTAAACAACTATGTTGATATCCACTTGGATAAATATAAGTAGAATAAGAATTTGGATATTGTATTAAATTTAATCAAATGAAAAAGAAAACAGTCAAGGTGTGACAAGAAAAGTTTTTAACCTGAAATTAGAAATGTTGAAGGGTGACAGAAGAAAAGTTTATAACCTAAAATTTAAAATTTTGAAGAAAAAGCAAAGAATTAAAACAAAAAGAAAAGAAACCAGGGATACGAAAATAACAAGAATTTGAAATTTTGAAAACAATTATATCAGTATTGATAAAATGTTAAATGTTCATTAATTACAAGGAAAGAAAATCATGTAGAGGGTTAACGTGCTTGGAATTCACCACGAGAGGCGCTAGTGTACGGAAAGGTCACTGTCACTGAACGTTAATGTTTACTATGGTTTTTTAACATTAGTTTTTAGCAATTTTTATAAAAAAAAGCTAAAAAACATTTAACACAATGATGGCAGAAGAGGAAAGTAGTAATTTACTTGCTCAATAGGGAAATTATTGTACTTATCAGAAATGTCTTATGTCATTAAAGTTAGGTTATATCAAGAATGAATAAGATGGAAACAACGAATGTACATTATTATTACTCACGATTTTCTGTAGTAGACTCCTTTGGTAACGCAAAATCATCAGGATTAACATGTTTCTTACAAACACACGAATGTTTCGAAGGAGTAAAGTTATGTCTATCAACCACTGTTTTGTCTCTGGGAAGCATATGTTCGCCTTTTGTTTCCGAACACAATAGAACTGCACAACACTGAGGCACAATTAACAAGGTTTCTTATTTGCTGGTGTACGAAATAATTATAATAAAACACTATAAACTTTTCCCCAGTCTAATAATAATTTTTGACATGACCTTACTCGACCACTGGCGCCAACTGGTGAGCCTAAAAACGTGCCCTCGTTACATTATTATGAAACCAGACCGGTGTGAAATCATCCACAGCCACATTTTCATGTATGACTATAATCGACCAAGTTGTGGTCATAAAATAACGAGGCAGGAAATATAGAAATGGAGTAAAATAAAATGAGATATAATAAAATAAAATAAAATATTTCTTAAACATCTTTCATTTGCACAAATAATATTATACTTGTTAAAAATCATAAACTCAAGTGTCTACAATCACCATACTCAATGTTAAACTACGCCATCCAGAGGATGAAAGAGGTAAAACATAATAATCATATTTCTAAATACTCCTAAAAATATATTGGTTGACCTGCAAAAATTTCAATGCAAAATTGTTATAAACAATTAACTGAATTTAACCTAACCATTGAAATCATTTGTCAGACCGTCTAAGGGGGTGTAAAGGGGTTAAAATCATTAAAAATCATATTTCGGTAAATAATTCTTGACCTGTGAAAAATTTCTATGCAGAATTATTCGTAATTATGAAATGAATTAAACATAACCATTAAAATCATTTGTCAGATGTTTTGAAGTGGTAAAAAGTGAGGGTAAATTATATTAAAATTCATATTTACATAAATAATCTTTGAACTGTCAAAATTCCCATGCAGAATAATTTCTAACAATGAAATAAATTCAACCTAACCATTGAAATCTTGTCAGCCCGTCTAAGGGGTATAAAAATCATATTTTCCTAAATAATTCTTGACCTGTGAAAATTTCTATGCAGAATTAATCGTAATAATGAAAGTAATTAAATTTAACCATTAAAATTATTTGTCAGGTGGTTTGGGGGGTAAACCGTGAGGGTAAATTATATTAAAATTCATATTTACATAAATAATCCTTGACCTGTGAAAATCCCATGCAGAATCACTTCTAACAATGAAATGAATTCAATCTAGACATTGAAATAATTTGTCAGCCCAGGGGTTAAAATCATTAAAAATCATATTTCCGTTAATAATTCTTGACCTGTAAACATTCCTCTGCAGAATTATTCGCAATAATGAAATGAATTAAACGTAACCACTAAAATCAGTTGTCAGTCCGTCTATGAGGGTGTAAAGGGGGTAAAGTCATTAAAAATCATATTTCAATTAATAATTTTTGACCTGTAAAAATTCCTACGCAGAATTATTCGTAATAATGAAATGACGTAACCATTAGAATCATTTGTCAGGTGGTTTGAAGGGATAAAAAGTGAGGGTAAATTATATTAAAATTCATATTTACATAAATAATTCTTGAACTATGAAAATTTCTATGCAGAAATATTTCTAACAATGAAATAAATTCGACCTAAACATTGAAATCATTTGTCAGCCCGTCTAAGGGGGTGTAGAGGGATTAAAATTATTAAAAATTATATTTCCGTTAATAATTCTTGACCTGTAAAAATTCCTCTGCAGAGTTAATCGCAATAATGAAATGAATTAAACGTAACCACCGAAATCATTAGTCAGTCCATCTATGGGGGTGTAAAGGGGGATAAAATCATTAAAAATCATATTTCCCTAAATAATTCTTGACCTGTGAAAATTCCTATGCAGAGTCATTTCTAACCATGATACAAATTCAACCTAAACATTGAAATCATTTGTCAGCCCATCTAAGGGGGTGTAAAAGGCGTTAAAATCATTAAAAATCATATTTCCCTAAATAATTCTTGACCTGTGAAAATTTCTATGCAGAATTAATCGTAATAATGAAATTAATTAAACGTACCCATTAGAATCATGTGTCAGGTGGTTTGAGGGGGTAAAACGTGAGGGTAAATTATATTAAAATTCATATTTACATAAATAATCCTTGACCTAGGAAAATTCTCATGCAGAATCATTTCTAACAATGAAATAAATTCAATCTAGACATTGAAATCATTTGTCAGCCCGTCTAAGGGGGTGAAATGGGTTAAAATCATTAAAAATTATATTTCCGTTAATAATTCTTGACCTGTAAAAATTCTTCGCAATAATGAAGTAAACGTAACCATTAGAATCATTTGTCAGGTGGTTTGAGGGGGTAAAACGTGAGGGTAAATTAAATTCATATTTACATAAATAATCCTTGAACTGTGAAGATTTAAAAAGAAAAACGTATTTTCTCCAAGTTTAACAAAAATAACACACCAATGATCTCGATTAAAATGAACTGAAATTATAATAGATTTAGTATCTGATAGTTCTGGAAATTCCTCAAAGATGCTTCCAGATCGTTTCCATAATTAAAACATACCAAATAAGGGAAATGTTCAGCCATCATGTGTGTGAACTGATAAATATTAAAGGACAGAGAAAGAACAAAAGACCTTATCAGGCTGTCCTCCAGGTTGACTTAAATACTTATCATAGGGTGTTAAATGCAGGTAAGTTAGCTATAGGATACGATTTCGATTGTTCTGTACACTGTGCTATTGATTTGAGACGATGTTTTAAATGTTATGGTTTCCAGTATTTGGCAAACCAATGCTCAAAAGAAACGACTACGTGTCCTAAATGTTCAGGTTCGCATCATGTAAATAACTGTAATGCACAACAACTTAAATGCACAAACTGCTCTAATCTCAAGAATAGTTTAAATGTTGATATCAGTACAGATCATGCAGCTTGGGACCCAGACTGTCATGTATATAAAAAGAATCTGAGTAAACTGAAAGCGAGTGTCTTAGGTACTGAATAGCAATTACCTCTGTCTGAGACTAATTCATCAAATGAGTGTAGTAACTTAAGTCTGCGTAAATCCTCTTGCTCTTCACTTAACATCTATTATTAAAATGTTAGTGGGCTAAATACTAAAACCGTTGATCTACTTAACCATACTTGTGCCACAAGTTATTATCAAGCATATGCATTGACTGAAACATGGTGCCATGACGGTATATTAAATTCCGAACTATTTAATCTCGATTGCATAGATGTTTTTCGAACAGACCGTAATTTTAGTGCCACAAAAACTACTCGAGGTGGGGGTGTATTATTCGCTATAAATAAAGAATTCCACGCTATTAAAGTAGATATTGAATCAATCTGCTGTAAACTGACTGCATTAAAACATATTGATAGCCTCGTTATACAAGTTAAGCTAAGTTTTCGCTCCTTATACATTTTAATAATATACATGCCTCCGTCTTGCAAAACCGAGGATTATGAGACATTTTTTGACGCCTTGGTGTCACTGTATTGTATTTATAATACCGACCTTATTATTATAGGTGACTTTAATATATCTGAGTACGTAGACTGCAACAACAATATCTGCAATCCAACAACAACATACAATTTAGCTCAAAACTTCTGTAACTTCTTCGAATTGAATCAATTCAATTACATTTCTAATCATCGTGGTAGATTATTAGATTTAGTTTTTAGTAACAGAAAGTGTGTGATAACCGCCGCCCCTGAGATAATTTTGCCAGAAGATTCATATCATCCTGCACTACATATTGAGTTAGACATAAATAAAGCTCATAAGAAAACTTTTCCTTTACAAACAAATTCTGATTTCAATTTTCGCAAAGCTAATTTTGTGCAGTTATATGACGATTTAGCGAATACCGACTGGACTTTGCTGGAGAACTGCGGCGAGGTAAATAGGGCTATGGATGCTTTTTATAATAAACTAAATAAAACATTTGAGGTAAGCGTGCCAAGAAAAAGGCAACTTCTAAGATATACCCACCTTGGTTCAGTAGTCAGATTATTTACAAAATAAAACAAAAAACTAAGAACATTAATAAATACAAGACAACTGGCAATCCTGAATATCTTGATACATTTAAATTGTTACGCGCTCAAATAAAAAATGATATCCGCATATCTTACGACACATACCTACATACGATTGAGAATGATTTAATGAATAACCCCAACAACTTTTGGACATTTGTTCACCACAAAAATAACATTTCCTCCATTCCTTCAATAATCACATATAATAATTAAGTAATTGAAGATCCGCAAACAATTGTGGATAGCTTTGCTGAATATTTTTCTCATTCTTTCAATGACCCAGTTGCTGAGACTAAAGATCTAATTGATAATCACAATGTGATGATGTTAGATATTAAATCTGTAACTGAAGAGGATGTTTTAGGCGCAATTAAAAAACTTAAGGCAAACATGACCATGGGACCCGACTTAATACCTGCATTTTTGCTTAAGGATTGCTCATCGGTTTTTGTTAAAGCACTGACAATCATATTCAATCTCATATTGAAAACCTCATGTTTTCCTGAGTTATGGAAATTATCTCGCGTTTGTCCAGTTTATAAGAAAGGGGATAAAAATGATCTTACTAACTATAGGCCAATAACGTTAGATTGCAACTTTAGCAAAATACTTGAGATCTTGCTTCATTCTGCAATGTACAGTCATGTGTCAGCGATGCTCTCTAACGACCAACACGGTTTCATGAGAGGACGGTCCACAGTTACAAATCTTGTACGTAAAACCCAGTTTATCTGTGAAAAACTTGATAGACAGAGCCAAGTAGATGTCATATACACCGACTTCTCGAAGGCATTTGACAAATTAGACCACGGGATTTTATTGAGAAAAATGAGTCTATTTGGACTGTCCACAGACTTAATGAAATTGTTTACTGATTATTTACATGATAGGTATCAGTTTGTTCAATATCGTGGTTTTAAGTCTTTCAGATTCCTTCAGAGGTCTGGGGTTCCGCAAGGTTCGATACTCGGGCCGCTTTTCTTCAATATGTTTTAAATGATATCATATCTGGCCTGAATGTACATAGTTTAATGTATGCAGACGATTTGAAGTTGTATGTCGAAATAACGTCTATTGCAGACTGCGAACGTCTCCAGAATGCATTAGACTTGGTTAAATCTTGGTGTAATAGGAACAGTTTACCATTAAATGCCACTAAATACAATGTCATGACTTTCAGTAGAACATCTAATCCTGAAATGTTTGCATATAACTTAAACGATACTCTATTACAACGGCCCAATACTATTAAAGATCTCGGGGTCATCTTTGACAGAAAACTCACGTTTAATCCTCACATTGAGGCAATCACTTTAACAGCATTTAAAAGACTAGGATTTATTATACGCAACCTTAAAGCACCACTGCACATACACTCCGCTTACTGTATGTGTCTCTTGTAAGATATCGCTTAGAGTATGCATCGATAGTCTGGAGTCCTATCTACAATGTACATAAAACATCTTTAGAAAAAATTCAGACTCGCTTTTTAAAGTCAGCTATACATACCCTTGATGGTGAATATTCTCCCAGAGGTATTTCCCAGGAAACGCTGTTAAGTCGTTTTCATTTAACACATCTTGAGACAAGGAGATATATGCAGTCGGTTGTGTTTCTTTTTAAATTAATTAACAATAAGTTGGACTGTACAGCCCTATTGAATCAAATCACATATCGTGTCCCTAGAGTGTCATTTCGATATAATAATATTCTTTCTATCCCTACTCCCCGTACCAATATATTAATAGCTGCACCACTTTATCAAATGACAGTAAACTATAGTAATCTTGAGGACAGAATTGATATATTCGATTGTAACGTATCTCAAATTAAGATAATTTTCTTAAGTTAACATACTCATCTGTTTCTTGTTATAAGTTTAATTTTACTCTTTAAATCTGCACTACCTATAATGTAGACCATCGTTGATAGATTAATTTGTTTATATCTGAGTGTATATACACGTGTGTGTATATTTGTGCTGTTGTAAATATGTATGTATGTATATATGTATGTATGCGTGTATATATGTATGCATATGTGTATATGTATATGTGATTGAATTATTGTAAAAATTTTTGTGTAATGTATTGTATAATATTTTATTAGATACTGTTCCCTATCCTGTAATTGTTGGATTTGTATGAAATAAACAAATAAATAAAAAAATAAATAACCAAACCATAGTGATACTATAATATTTGGATACAATCTACAATATGCGTTTAGGGCGTCCTTTTCATATTTAATTCCATAATCTACTGCAGCACAGCTAATACTTTTTTTGTACATAAGATAATCAACTTTTTCATATAAATAATCTTTATTCTTTGCCTTACAAACAAGTCCAAAATTAGAAGGTGTAAATCGTTTTTTTCTCTCATTATGCCATAATTGAGATTGATTTTGATTAATTGTCAACCTAACTAAGTTCATAATGGCATTTTCATCAAGTTTTATGGATTTAATCCATTTTTTACATTTTTTTGTAATGTATCTAGGTAAATATTGCAAAATAGTCATTTGCCTCATCTTCACTAATTTCATCAATAGAACATACATCCTTTTTAACACGCTTTTATTAGCTTCACCTGTATGATCGTTTGTTTGTAACCGACTCTTTAGACTCGATTTTGACCCACTTTAAACGGACAGATTTAATTGAAACTTTGTACACTTACGAAGAACCGGTAACAATACAATAATTTGATAAGTTTATATCATTATCCTGATCAGGATCGCCAGAATTAAATAATTAATTTCCTCACGTATCCTCTGCGTGAGAGCAAGTGGATTATTACTGTTAGTACATTCCGTGATTCTCAGTTCGTTCGTTGGCCGAGCGGGCTAAGGCGGAAGTCTTAGTCGACGCGAAACGACGGACTCCTCGGACGTGAGTTCAAATCCCGTCTACGGCTGAAAAAAAAATATATTTTTTTTTCAGAAGTATCTGTTGGATCGTAATATTATTATAATATCAGCATCAATAAGCAATATAAATATAGTTTATAAAAACTAAAAAACACGCTTTCATAGCACATCAAACTAAAAAGTGAAAAATAAATATAGTTTAAAAAAACTAAAAAACACGCTTTTAAAGCACATCAAACTAAAAAGTGAAAAATAATATAAACTGTAAACAATAATGAACTAAAAATACTAGTATTATTGTGAAAAAAAGCGTGGGGCGCTTTGTGCCATATTTTTCGTATATCGAGCAACCCACGTTCATTATTGTTTTCAGTTTATATTAATAATTATTTTTCACTTTTTTAGTTTGATGTGCTTTAAAAGCGTGTTTTTTAGTTTTTTTAAACTACATTTATTTAAACTCGTGCAAAATTTTTCTTAAATGGGTTCCTTTAAAATTATTGTAAGCATATCCGATTTTTTTATTCCACTTTTCCTCATACGTTAACAAATTGACAATTTCATCGATTATATTGTCAACAGTTCTTGTATTTTTGGAATATCTGGCACAAGAGGTTTTTGAAACTTCTAAAGTGATTTCCTTGTGAACAGAGATCACACGTTTTCTAATGTCACGAATGACCCTGCTACCTTCAACTGCTACCTGCTACCCTCAAACCACTGACAAATGATTTTAATGGTTACATTTAATTAATTTAATTATTACGATTAATTCTGCATAGAAATTTTCACAGGTCAAGAATTATTTACGGAAATATGATTTTTAATGATTTTAATCCCATTACACCCTCTTATATGGGCTGACAAATGATTTCAATGTTTAGGTTAAATTTATATCATGGTTAGAAATGACTCTGCATGGGAATTGTCACAGGTCAAGGATTATTTATGTAAATATGAATTTTAATATAATTTACCCTCACGTTTTACCCCCTCAAACCACCTGACAAATGATTTTAATGGTTACATTTAATAAATTTCATTATCACGATTAATTCTGCATAGAAATTTTCACAGGTCAAGAATTATTAAAGGAAATATGATTTTTAATGATTTTAACCCCTTTACACCCCCTTAGATGGGCTGACAAATGATTTCAATGTTTAGAACGAATTTATTTCATTGTTAGAAATGACGCTGTGTGGGAATTTTCACTGGTCAAGGAATATTTATGTAAATATGAATTTTAATATAATTTACCCTCACGTTTAACTCCCTCAAACCACCTGACAAATGATTTTAACGGTTACATTTAATTAAGTTCATTATTACAATTAATTCTGCATAGAAATTTTCACAGGTCAAGAGTTATTTACAGAAATATGATTTTTAATGATTTCAACCCCATTACACCCTCTTAGATAGGCCGACAGATAATTTCAATGTTTAGGTTGAATTTATATCATGGTTAGAAATGACTCTGCAAGGGAATTTTCACAGGTCAAAGATTATTTATGTAAATATGAATTTTAATATAATTTACCCACACATTTTACCCCCTCAAACCACCTGACAAATGATTTTAATGGTTACATTTAATTAATTTCATTATTACGATTAATTTTGCATGGAAATTTTCACAGGTCAAGATTTATTTAGGGAAATATAATTTTTAATGATTTTACCACCTTTACAGTAGACGGACTGACAAATGATTTCAGTTACTTTAATTAATTTCATTATTGCAAATAATTCTGCAGAGGAATTTTTACAAGTCAAGAATTATTTAAGGAAATATGATTTTTAATTGATTTAACACCTTTACACCCCCTTAGAGGGGCTGACAAATGATTTCAATGTTTAGGTTGAATTTATTTTATTGTTAGAAATGATTCTGTATGGGAATTTGCACAGGACTTACTTATGTAAATATTAATTTTAATATAATTTACCCTCACTTTTTTAGCCATTCAAACCACCTGACAAATGATTTTAATGGTTACGTTAAATTTATTTCATTATTATGAATAATTCTGCATGGAAATTTTCACAGCTCAAGAATCATTTAGGGAAATATGATTTTGAATGATGTTACCCCTTTACACACCCTTAGACGGACTGACAAATGATTTCAGTGGTTACGTTTAATTCAATTCCTTATTGCAAATAATTCTGCAGATAAATTTTTACAGGTCAAGAATAATTACCAGAAATACGGTTTTTAATAATTTTAACCCCTGTACACCCCCTTAGACGGGCTGATAAATGATTTCAATGTTTAGGTTGAATTTATTTCATTGATAGAAATATTTCCACATGGAAATTTTCATAGTTTATGTAAATATGAATTTTTACTATAATTTACCCTCAATTTTTACACCTTCAAACCGCCTGACTAATGATTCTAATGGTTACGTTTATTTTACTTCATTATTACGAATAATTCTGCGTAGGAATTTTTACAGGTCAAGAATTATTAATGGAAATATGTTTTTTAATGACTTTACCACTTTTACACCCCCTTAGACGGACTGACAAATGATTTCAGTTACGTTTAATTCATTTCATTATTGCAAATAATTCTGTGGAGGGATTTTTTACAAGTCAAGAATTATTTAAGGAAATATGATTTTTTAATGGTTTTAACTCCTTTACACCCCCTTAGACGGGCTGACAAATGATTTCAATGTTTAGATTGAATTTATTTCATTGTTAGAAATGACTCTGCATGAGGTCAAGGATATTTATGTAAATATGAATTTTAATATAATTTACCCTCATGTTTTACCCCGTCAAACCACCTGACAAATGATTTTAATGGTTACATTTAATTAATTTCATTATTACGATTAATTCTGCATAGAAATTTTCACAGGTCAAGAATTATTTACAGAAATATGATTTTTTAAAGATTTTAACCCCTTTACATCCGCTTAGACGTGCTGACAAATGATTTCAATGTTTAGGTTGAATTTATTTCATTAGAAATATTTCCGCATGGAAATTTTCATAGTTCAAGGATTATTTATGTAAATATGAATTTTAATATAATTTACCCTCACTTTTTACGCCTTCAAACCACCCGACAAATGATTCTGATGGTTACGTTTACTTTCATTATTACGAATAATTCTGCATAGGAATTTAGACAGGTTAAGGATTATTTACGAAAATATAATTTTTAATGATTTTAACCCCTTTACACCCCTTAGACCGACAGATGATTTCAGTGGTTACGTTAAATTCATTTCATTATTACTAATCATTCTGCATAAGAATTTTTATGGTGCAAGAATAATTTAACGGAAATATTGTTTTTAATGATTTTAACCCCTTTACACCCCTTAGATGGGCTGACAAATGATTTCAATAGTTAGGTTAAATTTAGTTAATTGTTTATAACAATTTTGCATTGAAATTTAGAAAATTGTACCTATACGTTATAAATTTGGTATTTGTGCATCATTATAAGAAGTCTTATTAAATTTTTCTTAATTCTTCCTGCCGTTTTCTTTCTTGTTCGTCGTTTTCGGCTTGACGTCTTCTCTCTTGATCTTCCATAATCTTCCTCTGTTCGTCTTTCTCTTCCTGTCGTATTCTCTCTTGTTCTTCTTGTGATAGTGAGTGGCAACACTGCCCGGAACCCGACATAAAGGTACGTACAGAAAGAAAGCAGGCAAATCAGCACCGATTTTAAGCTCCGACAACCGGCGTCCACCCGTCATTCGAGGTGCACATAAAAAAAGCTTAAAATAAGCTCCAACCTGCTAGTTCATTGTGATATCTTTGAGTGAACATGTCGAATTCGTCCTCGGATGATGATTTATTTTTGCTTGACAATGTATTTTTGAGACTGAATAGAAAAAGACAGGGAATACACCCAATAAACTGTAACAGATCAGTTTATGGTGAATATCACCATCTATTTGAAGAATTAAAGCGAGATGAAAACCGATTTTTTCAATATATGAGAATGACTATCGAAACCTTCAACTATATTTTGGAAAAGGTTGAACATCGTTTAATAAAAACTTGGTGCAATTGGCATAAGCAACCGATTCTACCAGAAGAAAGACTTGTGATTACTATTAGATAAGTGAAATTCGTGTTTCTTATTCAGTATTTTTTTTTATTTTACAACATTTCAATCAATAACATAAAGATAATCCATAATAATAAAATAAATAAATAACTAGATCAATCCTAAATATGTAAATATACAGGGTGTCTCATAAATACGTGGACATAGACTAACTGCGTATAGTTTAGCTCGAAATATGACTATTTAACCTAATTTACTTATATGCAAAATTTCACCCCTTAGGAGATAATAATATAGTCCTTCAAAGTTGCCCCAAAAATTTCGAAAAAAATTCATAACTTGGATCTATTTCAGGTACCGTGTTCCAAATTGGCACACAACTCATTCATCTAATCTTAAAGGAGAATTTTTTCAAATTGATAAAAATATAAAAAAAATTACCCCAATTAAAAATTATTATTAAATTTAAGAGGAATTTATTCCCAATAACTCCTTGCGGTATTTCAATTAATTTCAAATTAATATGGATTACGTTCTGTAATGTACTTTAGTTGTGTGCCAAATTGAAATACGGTACCTCAAATAGATTCCAAGTTATGAATTTTTTAAAAAATTTTGGAGGCAACTTTGAAGGGCTATCTCCTCAGGGATGAAATTTTGTATATAGGTAAATTGGGTTAAATCGTCATATTTTGATCTAAACTTATTAATTATTTCGACCAGCACCTACAACCAGCTATCAAGAACTAAAAATTCATTCCGGTAATTTTGTCAGCGCTGGCTACCTGTAACGACAAGCTCTGATCTGCTTTATCTGTGTGCAGCTTCATAAGTAAACAGTACTATTTATTGGCGCCGATCGGCGCTGGTTACCAGTAAGCAGGCAACCTGCTTTCTTTCTGTGCGTACCTTAAGGAACACGCATGCACCTACAGAGGCTGAAGGGAAATGGCAGTTTTGGCTAGGGACGACATGCGAGCTGTAAGACGTACGGGAATCAAAACCATCGATAGACATATGTATATGTTAAATACAATAGACTGTGTTATTTATAACTATATAAATAGAATCTGTGATAACTAACAACAAAGTGTTTCTTTCATCAAACCAGTATATTACATTTGGCGACGAGGATAAACTACGAAATTAAAATTTCCAAAACGAAACACGTGGTTGGCACCGTTTACGAAGTCAAGATGTCTGCTACCAAATTTCAAGAATTTGATGGTGAGGAAGATTGGGTAGTATATTGCGAGAGGTTGCAAGAACATTTTACGGCTAATCAAATTGCTGAGGAAAAAAATAAAAGTAGCAATTTTATTAAGTAGCATCGGGTCGACAACTTACAAATTGTTAAGAAACCTGTGTCATCCCGACTTGCCGAATAAAAAAAGTTACAAGGACCTTGTAAGTTTATTAAACCAGCAATACTGTCCAAAGGTGAATATTTGGAGGGAAAGGAAGAAATTCTACGAGACTGTTCAGGAAGCTCAAGAATCAGTGGCAGAGTTTAATGCCAAAATTAGATTCAGGGCTATCAACTGCGAATTTGGCGCAGAACTTAAGAACATCCTAAGGGACAAATTTACAACTGGTTTGAGAGAAAATGATATATTTGAAAAGGTGAGCGAGTTAAAAGTCGATGCAAACTTGGAAGACGTTGTTGCTGCTGCACTGCAGAGAGAAATCACCTGTTGGAAAGGAAATCGACTGCATGTGGCAATAATGCATTTTATGTAAAACAGAAGATAAATGAGCGCAGCCGCAACCAAAGTCAACGTCACTCAACTGGCTACCAAAATGGTGGAGGTCAGAGGATACGGAGGGGAATGTATTCGAGGAATAACGAAAAAAGAAACTATAGCAGCATCAGCAGCAACTGTACAGCATGTGGAAGAACACACGACTTTAGAAAAGGCCAGGAGTGCAAATATAAGGGGTATATCTGCAGGAATTGTGGAAAAAAAGGACACTTGGAAAAAGTTTGTAAACAAAACAAGTGCAATTTTGTGGAAAAAGGGTATGTACCAGATCCAAATTTTAACAGTAGTAGTAGTGAACAAACTCTTTATAGCTTAGGAAATGGTGAAAACCCATTTTCAGTTGTCGTGAACATTAATAACAAAAACTTTTTGATGCAGATTGATTCAGGCAGTAGTATAAGTGCTGTGGATAGGGACACATATGAACAGAATTTCAGAGGAAATGTTTTAAAAACAGACAATACTTCTTTTAAAGTTTATAATGGTGACTCTGTCAAACCATTAGGTTATATTTTGATAAATGTTTCATACTGTCGTGTAGAAAAACATGTAAAATTTTATATTGTAGAAAACGGTTCAGCTAACATATTAGGACGAGATTTCATTAAAGATTTCAACATTAAATTTGACTTAAATAGTTGTTACTCTATAAGGCAAAATGATATTGATGTAATAGTCAATAGTTTTCCTGACGTTTTTACAAATAAAATAGGGAAATATAAATTTTCCAAGGTAAAATTGCATTTAAAACCAAATAGCACCCCTGTTTTTTTGTAGGTCACGACCAGTACCCCTTGCGTTGAAAGGAGAAATCGAGAAGGAACTCGATATGTTACTAAATGAAGATATCATTACCCCCATAGACAGCAGCGAATGGACAACCCCTATTGTTCCGGTAGTCAAGTCAGACTCAAAAATAAGGCTGTGTGGAGATTATAAAGCAACACTAAATCCCCATTTAGTGGAAGTAACATATCCGTTACCCCGTATCGAGGAGATTTTCTGTAAGCTGAATAGAGGTCAACAATTTACCAAACTGGATTTATCAAAAGCGTACCTGCAATTTGAGGTTGATGATGAGACAAAAGAAATGCTAACATGGACAACACATCGAGGATTGTTTCGAGTAAATCGTCTAGCCATGGGCATAACTCCGAGCTCAGCTATATTTCAGAAGCACTTAGAAAATTTATTGCAAGGTGTAAATAACGTAGTTTGTTTCCAGGATGATGTATTAATAACAGGTCCCACCAGAAGAGAACATGTAGAAACATTAACAGAAGTACTGCAAAATTCAGAGAAGCAGGTCTAACACTTAAAGTAGAAAAATGCAGATTCTTCCAAGATGAAATTGAATATTTGGGACACAGCATAAGTAGAAATGGTTTAAGAAAAACGAAGGAAAAGATGAGAGCCATAGGGGAGGCACCGGAGCCGAAAAACCTAACTGAGGTAAGATCATTTCTTGGTATGGTAAATTTCTATAGTAAATTTGTACCCAAATTATCAACAATATTGAAACCTATTTATGACCTGTTAAAGAAAAACTGTAATTTTAGTTGGGATAGAAATTGTCAACAAAGCTTTGAGTCAATAAAAAAATTAATTGCAGAAGACATAGTGTTGACACATTTCGATCCAGATCAGCCCACTATTTTGATAACTGATGCTTCCAATGTTGGAATTTCTGCTATTTTTGCTTTCTGTAATGCCAGACGGAACTGAAAAACCGATCAGTTGTGCATCGAGAACGCTAACGGATGCGGAGAGACGTTATTCAACTACCCATAAAGAGGCACTGGCCATATATTGGGGTGTTCGTAAGCATTTTCAATATCTTGCAGCAAGAAAATTCATACTCAGAACTGATCATAAAGCATTAATTACAATTTTTGGTGAACATAAAAGCTTACCAAAAATGTCAGCAAATCGATTGCAAAGATACGCTGCATATTTGTCAGATTTCAACTATAAAATCGAATACATAACCTCAAAACAAAATGTTTTAGCAGACTACTACAGCAGAGCCCCGACAAAACAGGAGGAAGGTGAAAAAGAAGACAATGGTGATAATTTTCTCTACTTTACGAGCAAAACAGATGGATGGCCCATCAATAATAATGAAATAGCAGCGAAAACGCAAGAAGACGAGGACCTAAGAGATCGTAAAGTATACAGAAGGAGGGAAATGGCCAGAGAAGGTAAGAAAACCTTTAAATTCTTATCTTGAAAGAAAAGATGATATATTTTTTCGAAAACGGACTATTAAGATGGGGTCATGGAATAATAATTCCTCTAGTTCTAAGAAAAAAATTATTAGAAGAAGTTCATGAAGGGCACTTCGGTATAACAAAAATGAAATCCAAAGCAAGATCATTCATGTTTTGGCCCAAAATGGACACAGACATAGAAAACATAGTAAAATCTTGTCACGCCTGTAATTTAAATAAATCCGCACCTCCTAAAAGTTCCGTTAAACCCTTGGCCAATAGAAAATGGACCTTGGGATAGAATTCACATTGATCATTTATTTCTAGGAAATAAAAAATTCTTAATCATTGTCGACAGCTTTTCCAAATGGATCGAAGTTTAAGAAACAAAATCTTTAACCTCTGAAGAAACAGAAGAGAAATTGAGGGGATTGTTTCTCACGATATGGAGTTGCCAGAACGTTAGTCTCCGATAACGCAAGTAATTTCACGTCAGAAAGACTGAAGACATTTTTTACGAGAAATGGTTGCGAGCACATAACCTCGCCTCCATACAATCCAAACAGCAATGGCGCAGCAGAAAATGCAGTGAAGACATTTAAGAATAAACTGAAAACATACATGCAAGATCAAGGAAACTGCAAAGAAAAGATAAGTACTCTGATTGCAAGATTTCTTTTTAGTTACAGGACTACGCCCCATTCCTCAACTGGTGAAACGCCAGCAAGGATCATGTTTGGGAGAGAAATTAGAACACGTTTATCCCTAGTAGGCGACAAACACAAGAGAGAAAACAAAGAAAATGCAAAGTCAGGAATAGAAAACATGAGAAAGGCTCAAGAACAACAAGCGAAGCAATATGGAGGTAAAAAGAGAAGATTTCAAAGTGGGAGATAATGTTTTAGTAAGAGACTACACAGATGTAAACAACAAACAATGGACTCCGGGTAAAGTAACTCGAAGAATCGGAAAAGCCACTTTCGTTTGCCAGGTGTTGGGAGACGTTTTCTGGAAAAGGCATTCAAATCAGATTTTAAAGCAAACTAAGGGAAAATTGTGACATTTCAGAAAACAGGGAAGCCAACAAAACAAAAATCAAGGTAACAAACAAAGTATCTTTTCAAAATGCTGAAAAATTTCAGGAATATATGATTAGTGATAGTAACGAGTTAAGTACAAACTTACCTAGCATTTCCAAATCTAATATAAGTAATAATTTTGACAAAAACCCAAGTTGTAACTCGGGCAGTGACAATTTGAACATAGATAATCAAATCGATAGAAAACATTGTAATACTTCTGTTAGAAGCAGGAGACCAAAAAGAAACACAAATGTACCACATAAACTCTCAGACTATATCGTAAATATTGATTAAAAGCAGCAGCTTTACTGCAAAATTTTAAATGTTAGTACAGAAAAGAGAGATCTAGAAATTATTTATACTTAAGATTTTAATTATTGTGAGTGTTCTAATATTGTTCAGTAGTACAGACTAATAAGTATCCAGAAATTATTTATACTTAAGATTTTAATTATTGTGATTGTTCTAATATTGTTCAGTAGTACAGACTAATAAGTATCCCTCAAAAATTATATATAATCATTTGGAAACTAAATTGTTTAAATAATTATCGTCAAGATTCTTTTTACAAAAATACTAAGCATTAGAGAATAAACATTGAATAACAATGTTATAGGCAAAAATGCTTTAAATTAGAAATATTGATTTGTACCATGTTGTAATGTTTGTATCTTACTGTAATGTGAAATTGTTTTGTTTAAATTAGGTTTCCAAATAAGGGTGGAAGTGTGATAGTGAGTGGCAACACTGCCCGGAACCCGACACAAGGAACACGCATGCACCTACAGAGGCTGAAGGGAAATGGCAGTTTTGGCTAGGGACGACATGCGAGCTGTAAGACGTACGGGAATCAAAGCCATCGATAGACATATGTATATGTTAAATACAATAGACTGTGTTATTTATAACTATATAAATAGAATCTGTGATAACTAACAACAAAGTGTTTCTTTCATCAAACCAGTATATTACACTTCTTTTTCTTCCTGTCGTCTTCTCTCTTGTTAGTCCATCCGTTGTAACAATGCTGCAAGCATGTCTTGTGTTTGTTTTTCTCCGCCATACTTCTTGTTGTTGGCATTAACTCACGACACGTAAATCAATTTCAGAATAAAGTTTATTACACTATAAAGTCCGTAAAATGTTGATATCACGTCTATTTTAATAAAGGAATGTTCCAGAAAAATCTCGAAACAGCACTAGAAGTCTTATTTAGAGTCTATACTTCTTTTGTGTTGACAAAATTCGCTTCTCTCCTCTAATTGTGCAATGGAATGTTCGAGAATTTTCACGAAATATCACTAATAAGTCTTGTTTTGAGTATATAATACGTTCCCGTTAACACAGTTTACGTATCTTCTGTGGTTTTCAAATCGAATGTTCTAGAATTGTCACTAAAAACCACTTATAGTCTTGTTTTCAAGTCTATAACACGTTCCCGTCGGCACAATCCACGTATCTCCTGCTGTTTTCAAATAGAATGTTCTAGAATTTTCCCGAATTTTTCACTAGTAGTCCTTTTTCTCAGTCTACAACAAGTTATTACTAGCGGCACTCGCGTATTTGCAGCTATTTCTAAATCGAATGTTCTAGAAACTTTCCGAAAATCCACTTTAAAGTCACTATTCAGTCCAGAAATAGTCCTCAGTTCAGTAGTTTAATTCTTCGTGTTACCAGTAATTTCTGAGAAGAACACTGTAGAACCTTTTCGAATATTCCAGAAATTTCTCTTTCAATCCACTTCCGACACCAAATTGTTACGTGTTTGCTATCCACACAAACACCTCTACTCGTAGATTCGTTGATTGAAACTACAGGTAACACTTATTCACTACTTTATTTACTAATTACCAATTAACAACAATAGATTAATTACTGTCTTAACTATCATTACACTTGAACACTTATAAGTAAAGCTGGCCGAGGTCACCTGGCCGACAGAGCCGTCATATGCCTCATATGTTTACATCATATCATAATACTTAAATAAGTACAATACTTAAATAGAAATAAATTTTAATAATAATGTTACATTTTATAAAAAATTTGTATAAAACTCACCCTTTTAAGCAGATTTATGAAGTAGTTTGGTTGTCGTCATCACAAAGTGGGGAAGATATAGTATAATAACATCAGGTATGTTTCTACAGCTGTCTCCGTCAGCGATGTTCGCTTTGGTGAAAAAATATGTTTGTATTTTGAAAATGACCGTTCGACATCTACGGATGTAATACAGGCATAAGTAAAACAATCTGTGAACTCATTTAACGAAGTTGTAGATGCAACATCACAAATTTGTCTTAATTTGCTAAAATCAGGTTCTTTCTGTAATACTCTCTCGAATTTTTCACTAACGCGATTATTTTTTGAGTCATTTATAGCCTGTAGCTGTGTATTTACGTCGTCCACTATTTACAGCGATTCCACTAACGACAACGAACTATTTCGCAATTTTTCTATTGCATGGTGTAGTCCTCTATAATTGTTATTAATAGTTTTTAAATCTGTATCAAGGGAAACGTCTTGAAAGCTTGTCTGGCTTTCCCCTAATAGCCGCAGCCTCGTTAGGGTTGAACTGTAGTATCACAGCTTTTATTTGTTGAAAATATTCAGCATAATAAAAAGCCGCTTTCAACCACGTTCCCCAACGTGTAAGAATCGGCTCTGGTGGTTCAGGGTTACCAGGACACTGTCTGTGAAATGCTCGAAGCCGTTTTGGAGATTTGAGAAATACTTTTTTTGTATTTGCTATTAATGCAGCTACCTCTGGAAAACATTTTCGAATCGTTTCTGCCACAAGATGTAACGCATACACTTTACACGTAACATGTAAAAACCTACAATTGTCTCTTTCAAGAGAACGGCCTACCACGCGCATTGTAGCGGCATCATCAGTCACAAACATCAATACTTGACTTGTTGAAACTTCAAATTTTTCGAATGTCTCCAACACCACACGCGTAATTATTTCGCCAGTACACGCAGTTAGTCTTTTACTAGCTAGTAAAAGTGGAAATGTTGGTTTAAGAGGGTCTAGTACACGTACATAATATTTAAAATGGAATTTTTTTTACAATCTGTCGTCTCGTCAATACATAACCAGAGCCGTGTATTTTTTTAATCCACATTTAATCCTATTTGCAATGTCTTCACGAACAGCTGGAATATATCTACGTAATGATGTACGACTTGGTAAGTTCACCTGGGGATTGTATTTATTCCAAAACTCCCGAAATGGTTGTTTATCCAGTATGTGTAGCGGAATATTACAGGCTATTAACATTAACAATAAATCAAACATAAACTGAGTTGTCAAAGGCATGCCATTTTTTTTATTTTGATGTTGCACGGTATTGACATGACGACGACAATCTGTTTTGTGCCAGCACATTAAGTCTTGATTGCAAACTTTACAAATTATTTTGCATCCGTCATAGAATAAATCCGGAAATTCACCGATAAATTTATTCACTGTGTCCGCGTACGCTCGTTTTTTACCCTTTGGCGCGTTTGACATTATGTATAATTTATAGATACAACCTCACGCATTAACCTTTCAAATAATTTAAAAAATTAATTATTAAAACAAGAACCATATTCCCAAGAAAAAACAAGAAAAAAATATATATATATATATATATACCGGGTGGCCCAGGGACTAGGGAACCCCCCAAATTTTTCTACAATTTTTGAGATAGAAATTTGAAATTTGTAGGGATGAATCAAGACAAAAATTGTAATTTTTTGATCCACCCGCGCCAAAAAATTACTTCCGGTTTAACCGGAAGTGAATCCAACTTTCTTATTTTAAATAGCACCCTGTATATTTAGGTGATTTTTCTGATGAATATTTAATTTCCCTTTATAAAGCTTTTTTTCAGATTTAGAATCGGTTCATAAATAACCCAGACAATTACATTTGTTTGTTTCTTTTAAGAAGGCCATGAATCTAATAAACGAAATACATTATAAATAAAATAATTGTCAACACTCGTTGTAAGGGTGTCTACCATCATTACTATTATGTAATTGTAATTATTTCTCATATCGTTTATTTCTTTATTTACGTTTGTTTTTTTTTTTTCGATATGTTTATTTTACATGTATGTATATATATATATGTATATATATATATATATATATATATATACATACATATATATATATATATATATATATATATATATATATATATATATATATATATATATATATATATATATATATATATATATATATATATATATATGTATATATATATATATATATATATATATATATATATATATATATATATATATATATATATATATATATACATATATCATATATATATATATATATATATATATATATATATATATATATATATATATATATATATATATATATATATATATATATATATATATATATATATATATATATGTTCAATTTTTTTTCACCATTATAAAAATACGTATTTGATTCGGGTAAGATTCCTTAATATTCTTATTTTTATTGGTTTTGTAGACATAGGAGTAGGTAGTATGAAAAAAAACAATTAGTCATGTGATAAGCAACAAAAACAATCCTGAGAAGCAACTCACCTGTAACAACTCACACTGTAGATTTTTTTTTATAAAATAAGTAAAATATACCTACTAAGTATCAAATTTTTATACAGAGTGATTTGTATGCGGTGGCATAAGAAAAAAATAGGTAAAAGACCCCGTATCTTGGTAATGAAGGTTGTTAGATCCCTTAACCATGGGTTATTTGGAACCATCTAGTTGCCCCACATCCACAGTTAATGTATGTACATTTCCTTATGAAACACCCTGTATAATTGTGTTTTTTTTAAATTTATTTGTAAGTTTTTGTAATTTATATGCTCAATTCCATTTCATATTTAAATGTCTTGTAATATTACTGTATTGGGGTTTTCCTGTTTAGTCAAATAAATAAATAAATTTCTTACCTTGTTGTTTAGGATAACGAGAATGGTTGGATTTTCCCAATATATCTGGGTTGACCCACGTATGGCATCCTAGGTGGTACAGATACATCTGATTATCATAACAAATTTCTTCTTTATTATGCCTATGGGAATAGCCACCAAAAACTATTAAATAACTGCCAACTATATTTGCAGTATGAAATGCACGTTCCCTAGGTACAAATTTCTCTCGTAAATGCTCACGAGTATAATGAATTTCAGTCCAATGAAGATGGTTTAATTGAAATGCAAACATTCTATCAGAGAGTTTAGAAAATCTTGCTACACTCGCAACAATTCCTCCATAAACTATTAAAGAGTTAGTATAAGAGTGATATACTGTGGTATGAGCAACCACACGCACATCCAATTCTTTACCTCCTCTAGGTCTAATTTTCTCCCAGTTTTCATCACGTTCCAGAGACAATTTAATACTATACAGAGTAGATGAAAACTCACCATTTATAGTACTACCACCAAACAAATAAATTATATCATTAGCACAAGTTAATGTATGCCTAGTTAATTGAGGAGGCTGTATTTCTGAGTGTTGTGCTCTAAGATACCAAATTCTAGTCTGCACATCATAATACCACAAATCATTAGCTAAGCTACCATTATATAGTTTACCACCAAAAAAGCACAAATCCTTTTGTTACTGCACAAGCAGCATGTCCATATCTTGGTGCTGGTTTAAGACCATCTATAATATGTGAATGTCTTTGCCTTCTTCTTGTATGTGTTGTATTTTCACTAACTGTATACAGTAAGTTCCTTAAAAATGATGTTCTAGTATTGATGCCCCATTTCTGTTCCCAGTCATGTCCTGCATGTTCAATCAACTTTGCGATGAAAGTAGAATCTACTGAACTTAGTAAATCTTTATCTGGGAGCACTTCACCATTTTCATCTCTCCAATTACTTGTCTGGAAATTATATACTTCTAAGTTGGCAAGGACAGTATTGAGATTGTATCCTCCAAATACATACAAAGCATCAGTCATTTCTATATATACAGCAGAATGAGCTGCACGAGGTTGTAATCCTCCTTCAAAATGTGCAAGCCAATGCCATTTGTTACCTATTGAATCATTTTCATACAAATTACAAGCTTTTCCAGAGTAACCTGAACGGCACATACACTGTCCTTGGTCACAATGTCCATGTCCTTTTTGCCTGCCACAATTTTCAGGGCATAGTTGACTTGAACAATCGTATCCTCCCCAATCACTCTCGCAGATGCAATGATGATCAAAACAAACACCATGATTAGAGCAGTTATTTGGACAGTTAGTAATAGAAAACTCTGCTCTAAATCCATCTAAAACATAATTTGTGTCACTATATAATAAAACTAGCATATAACCAGATCTTGCTATCACTTGCTGAGGCTCCGTTTTACCACTAAAACTACCAAGAAGAGGTGAATTAAATGAATCACCATCGTAAACAAATACATAATCATAGGAACATTCAGTTCCCATGCTGCGAAAACTTAAAGTGATAAACTTGTGATTGTTATTAGCTTTGATCAACCATTCGCAATGACTATCTTGTGTATAATTGGACCCCATTGGGCCATCACTTATAACACCCCATGAACTTTGGAAAACTTTTCGAGTTTTATCACAGGGGACTAAATCAACAGCTGCGTATCCAACCACAATGAAACATATAACAATTTCTGTTAGGGAATAATTGATTATTTGTGGTCGCATAGTCAATCTGAGCAAATATTTACTGCGGAATTACCACCGTGAGTAATGATCTATCCATTATAGCTTTCCTGGTAATTCAGTGAAATAAATGTTTCTTAAATGTTATTTTAGTTTCGGTAACAAGAAAACATTTTGTGTGTTTCTATGACAATTATTATATTACATATAACGACGAGTTCGATGACTATGTTGATTGCAGAGACGTCTCCCATTAGTCTGGTTGATTAAAACTGTTTGTTGTGTTGCATAAATAGGTTATGTCATGTCTTCTGTTAAGTTCATTGATCTAGTAAAAAGTTAATCTAGGAGTGTGTTCGAAATTAACCTTGGACTTTTATATATTATGTTTAGGTATAGGTATAACGTCACATGACCTTTTAATTACTCTGTTTTATGAACGCAAAAGGTAAAATTTTGTATAAGTTAGTTACTCTTATTGTTACTGTTTCTGTTCTTGATGTGGCTAACATGCATTTCTTGATATTTTTGCATGGACGTTTTTTGAAATGTTAGTTATTGTTTAAATATCTATTATTCTGATTACATATTTTTCAGGTAAAACCCTGAAAAGGTCGTATTCTGAAGCCACGAATAATTGACTATTACTGTAATCGTCCCTATTTTTATCAATCCAGCTAATGATCTCACAAACTTATAATTATGTTATTCGATACGCTTATCTATCATACAACACTATTTTCCTATTTAAATCCTTCACAACTGGAGGCTGTTCGAAATTACCCTAAGCAATATACAGAGTGCACACTAGCCGTTCAAAAAGTGGTATAAATTTGAATTGGGTAAATATTAATATTGTTCGTAAATTGTCGGTGTATCCCTCCGTGTGCACACAACATTAGCCACCTCGATGAGCACGTTAAAGTTTACTCGTCATGCGCAGCTGAGATATTTCAAATATATATATTTTTTTTTGTGATTACGAGTAAACTTTAACGTAGTCATCGAAGTGGTTAAAGTAGAGTGCACTCGGAATGTTACAACGACAATTTACGAACAACATTAATATTTCCTCAGTTCAAAATTATACTACTTTTCGAACGGCTAGTGTGCACTGTCTATATTGTTTAGGGTAATTTCGAACAGCCTCTAATTGTTGACGTTAATTTGACATTGATAATATTGACATTTCAAATCAGCGTCGCCAACTATTTCTTGCAGAATTTCCCAAGATTCATTAGTAAAATAATCGAACAATCTAAAATTATTTTGACTCGATAGTTACTACATATTTTTGATGAATAAAAAACTAATATTTATTTTTACTTTAATCTCATATTTTTTACAAGACACCACATTCAATTAAATCATTGTTTAATTTCTTCTAACTCCCTACTGTAACTCCTGCTGTCCTTGTTTCTATTTCGGAGTGCCTCAGCAATTTTTGATAACTAGCCACTCAAACATTTACCCCTTTTGCTGCGTTTCTGGGCCATTCTCCACCACTCCTTCCGTATTTCATATCTTCCCCTGCGAGCTCTTTTTTTTTTTTGCTGTCCTTCCGAAATTTCAACAAGGCGACCAAGCACACCTTGACGGAGCATTTTTGCCATCTACAACACAAAGTGGCAACGTCAACACAGAAAAACATACAACCTTGCGAGACACTTTCAAAGACACTGTAGAATCCCAGACGTTATTTCAACGCCTGCATGGGCAGCATCATACAACGGTCCCCCTCCCCCTGCCTTCCTTTAAATCACTGCCCGATTTTTAATTAGAGCTAAATTAATTAACACTCTTTTTTTTACCCCACATTGAGTCTCCTGGCGCGTCCCTGGTGGCCATTTCACCTCTCACCAACCAACCATTTTTGTAACTAAGAATTTTTACTTCCTCTAGCCATTTATTTTGTGCCTAGCAAGAAATCACAGACAAATTTTAGATCATGGCATTTGACAGACAAACAACAAGTCCACGGAGAATTCCACGAGTTTAACAAGTCACAATTACTCGGGAGTGGTGACTATTATACGGCCATAAATATCTTGGAAAGTTTTGTTCTGTATTTGCCTAACTAATCAGATTGGTCCACTTCGTTTTTCACAAGTCAGATGAAGTAAATCATGAACGTTCGGATATCGAAATCGGACCGATCCGAGGAAAATCTAATCGCTTGTAGCGTTTTGACCGACGGCTGCGATCAAGGCTGCGATAGGGATATTCCGATTCGACGAAGAGTATCGATATTTCGTATCGATACGGACCCTAAGGTCGATCCATCGAAATATTGCAAAATAATGTATTGATACATACGACATTCGATTCGGTATGTGGAATATAGGTAAACCTTGCAAAAAAAAATGCTCTCATTTGAACAAATATATGTTTTATTGCTACTAAAAATATGAAAATGAAATAAACGAATATAAACATAAACACATAAATATATAAAAATAAACGACAGAAAACAGAAACTTGACAGTAAATTTTTTGAAAGAGATCTCAGCTTGCAGAAGGCGCTGCTATTACTGTCATTGCCAAAATTATTCCTACACGAGGTCCGTAAAGGATGACGGACCTCGATTGCTACTACCCTATATATTGTACACTGAAGAAAATCGACCAAATAAAATGTTTTGCTAAGATGTCAAATCTGAAGTTGGGTATCTTAGATATTTATTTTCTATCATCTTTTCAAATGTGAACGTGTTACAAAAAGTATTAGAATTTTCACTTCAAGAGCTTTACTCAACTGATATACTGTAAGAAATTATTTCTCGTTTTTGATTCTGTCTTCAGCCCACGAATTTCTCAATATAATCTGGATCTGTATTTGATATGGCTCGACCTTGAAAAAAATGCCCTCGTATAAGTAGGGCACTGTATTTACAGTGCCCTAGTATAGGGGGCCGCCATACTGTGGACAATCTAATTACATTTCTGTTGGGGGTTTGGGGGGGGGTGCGGGGGGTTGTGGGGGGGGGGTTTGCGTCTTTGGTCATTTTGGGGGGGTGGGGTGGGGGGGGGGGTTGTTGGGGTGGGTTTGGGGGGGGGGCGTGGCGTTGGGGTTCGTGGTATTTTTATAATGTTAAAAGGGGGGGTTGGCTTTTTTCCTTTTTTGGGGTTGGGGGTTTGGGTTTAGGGCTTAAGAAAGCCCAGACCTTAAATTTTTGGGGATGGAACCAAGCAAAGAAAAAAGAAGAAAGGTTAAAGAGCCGTTTCTTCCCAAGAGGGCAAAAATTTTTGTAGCCGGTAGCCATACTGAATTTATAAATAAGGTTAGCCTGTTCTGTTTGGTGTTTAATTTGAAAGTGCGAACATTTATACCCAAATGACTTCAGAAACATTTGACGATGAAATGCTAATAGAATTAGTGTTTCAATTTGACAATATTTGGAACAAGAAAAATCCTAATTTTAAAAATAAACTTATACAGGAAAACTCGTGGAGGACCATAGCAGAGACGATGGGGAGTACAGGTACATATATTATTTATGAAATAAAATAAATATGAAAATAATAAAAAAAAATTGTAGTCGACATGTGCCAACACCGATGGCATATAAGCAATCCTTACAGTCGTACGGAAATGGCAGTATTTCTAGCAATTTCATTGGCCGTTTCAAGGCCACGGCGTGGCGCGCTCATCGATATCATTTTTAAAGGGGAATTCGGCACCGTGAAAATAAACAAACTATAATAATGGGCAAGGAAAATAAATAAACTATAATAAAGGGCAAGGAAAATCTTACTAATGAACTAAAAAATACTTATTTTAAAAAAATAATAATAAGTTTGTGATTCGAACCCTGGACCTACCGCGTGCTAGGCGAGTATCTTCTCTATCGTCTAATGAGTTCCTTGCTGACAAACGATTCCAAAAGGATTTAATACATTTTTACATGTCATGTAACTGCGCATGCCCTAAAACGGCCAATGAAATTGCTAGAAATACTGCCATTGCCGTATAACTGTAAGGATTGCTTATATGCAGTCCGCATTTAATAAAACCATCTTATTTGGTTAGTCTATGGGTACTGCTGTTACTGAAACATGCTGCCAACTTAAGAAAGATTTAGAACTATATTTGACATATAATACTTGGGGAGACCAGTGCAACTCACAGTGTTTTGCTAGGGGCAACTGAGTAGATTGATATATATTAACAGTTGACATTTGGTGTTCGACTCGATTAAAGGCCTTAAACGAATTTTCATTAAATATTTTTAAATACTGCTTAATAAAACGAAAAAAAATATCTGCAGGGTAAGTATATTGTTAATGGTCATGTAAAGATAAAATCCTCATTTCTTGTATATGCTAGTGATAACTACATATAACAAGCAGACCTGCCACCATACGACGAAAAATGAGCCCATATGATTTTACAATTGAATGACCAAATTTATACGCATTTACACTGTTTTATTATAATACTGTAAATGTGTATCAAACTTTGTCAGTCAGTTGCAAAATCATAACAAAAGTAGGACACATTATTCGTTGTATAGTGGCGGATCTGTTTGTGGTGCTACCAAATTTTAGGACACCCTGTATATGGATGATTTAAATGTGGGCTGTTGGCGCACTAATGTGCCATCAAATAAATATTGCATCGGTCCTTTCCTGACAAAACGTTGGGCCATTTGCATTCGAGTGCAAGCAGTGAGTGAGTGCAGACGTGTATACGGAAGTATAGTGCTACTGTGATCTACCCGAAGTGATATCCGAAGTTAAGCAACGGTCGGCGCAGTCGGAGCTAACGAAAGTTAAGCAACGGTTGGCGCGGTCGAGCTTGAAATATTAATTGCCTTTTTCAAGGCTCTAATATACTTTTGCGAAAAGAATTCAGAAGAGGAGAAATATTAGTCATCTTTTTTCAAGACGCTAATATAAAAAGATAAAAAAAGTCTCCCTCCTGGAGACACATTTTTGTTATGTTCTGTGTGTACTAACCATAACTTCTATTTTTCAGCTTTCTTTTTCAGATAAGGCTACGCATACCCAGGAGGAGGGTATGGGAAAACATAGAGAAGTGGACGAGGACTCGCAGAGTGGTAGTTCCAGGACTTCCACCCCATGCAACATGAATTTGGAGATTGTGGACCAAGAGAAACTGTGCCTAAGGGCTGAAAACCAGGCACTGAGGGCCCAAATAGAAGAAATTAGCCTAAGGATGGCTCAAATGCAATCAAGGATGGACAGGCAGCACGAGGAGCTCCTGAAAGCAATCCACGGGGCCCAAGTCGGACCCACGAAGCCTGCTAATAAGAAAAGGAGGAAGGCAAACTCCGACAGTAAAGAAGAGGAGCCCAAACAGGCCAGGACCCAGGAGACCCGGACTCCTGAGGGCACCGAGGCTCCAGAAGAGAGTACGAGCCGGCAGGAGGACTGGAATCCAGGATCGGCCCCAAGGGAACCAGCCAAGACGCCCAAGATACCGCCAGTCGTCCTTAGGAAAAAGGAAACGTGGACGATGGTAACTTGCGCGAGGAAAACGTCAACTTCAAGAAGGCCCGCGTAGTTGGTGAAGGCATCTCCATCGATCCATCAACGAGTGAAGATTATAGGAGGATGACAAAAATCTTCACACGGAGGAAAGGGAGTACCACACCTACGCTCTCCCTGAAGAGAGGCTCCCTAGGGTAGTGATACGCGGCATCCCTAATGGCGTAAGCTGCGAAGAGATCAAGAAAGACCTGGTAGACCAAGGCTTCTCGCCGATCTCTGTCCAGCGGATGACGTCGAGGAGGACCAAGATGGAGATCCCACTGGTACTGGTCCAAGTGCCACTGGACCAGGAGAAGATCCTGGAGGTAACGAGGTGCTGCTACCTAGTAGTCCGCACAGAGAGACAAAGGGCGCAACAAAGCGTCACCCAGTGACACCGATGTCAGCGCTTCGGCCACGCACAGGGTAGGTGCACCGCACAGGCCAAGTGGGTGAAGTGCGGCGAGGCCCATCGGGCAGCGGACTGCAAAAAGAAGCAGGACGTCCCAGCGAGGTGCGCAAACTGCCAGGGAGCGCACCCGCCCAGCTATAAAGGATGCCCCAAATATCCCAAGAAGCCCGCGGGCCCCCAGAAGCAGGCTCCAAGGACCCAACAGCCACCGAGTGAGGCCAAAAGACCCGCCTTCAGCGGATTGAGCTACGCAAGGGTAGCTCAAGGTAACGCAGGGCCGAGCGCTGGTCCTGCCAGGCAACAACGAGCACCCGTGGAGGCCCAAAACCTCACCGCGGTGCTCAAACAGATGCAGCAAATGTGCTCAGCATTGAGCGATTTTTTGCACAGATGCCAGGCTTTACTAATCTGTAATGTCTTTTCAGATGAAGCCGAACTTCCTGCAGATCGCCTCATGGAACGTTAACGGGCTACAAGGAAGAAAACTTGAAGTGGAGGAACTCCTAGCCCGGTACGACATAGACGTGTTGGCACTACAGGAAACGAAGATGACGTCGCTGAAGCCAGCCAACTTCCCTGGCTACCATGTCTACAGGAAGGACTACGCTGGACCAAGGCCGATGAGAGGAGTAGCCCTGCTGGTAAAGAAGTCGATCGACCACCATCCAATCGTACTGCCGTACATGGAAAACCTAGAAGCCACTGCCGTAGTAGTGTCAACGGCACGAAATGGCGACATGCAAGTGGTCTCCTGTTATCAGCCGCCCCGATGCCGGATCCTGGACACGGACCTGGATGCAATATTCCAGGACCAGACTCAGGTGCTTTCCATAGGGGACCTGAACGCCAAGTCACAGGAATGGAACAGCAGAGTCACCAACACTCTAGGACGAGATCTGCTGAGATTCCTGGGACGACATGCTGGCAACATGCAGGCACTAGGACCGGACGAGCCGACGCACGACAATGGGATCCACCGACCGGACGTGCTGGACATCGCTATAATGAAGGAGATGACCCTCAATGCCGGAAATCTCTACCAGGACGGAAGGTTCCACCGAGCATAATCCGATCTTCTTGGACCTAGGAGAGAAGGATGATGTGGACACTGGGACCTTCGTCAAAAGGAGGACAGACTGGGAATTGTTCTGTGCAGCACTGCAAAGGAACATTGCACATAATCCCAGGATTGAATCCGAGGAAGATGTGGAGAGGGCCATCACCTCCCTGGAAAACCAGATCCAGGAAGCGATGGAGGAAAGCACCACAGAGACGGAGACCAGAAGGGCACCAGCGCCGATGGCAAACCTCACGGAGGACCTCACTGGAGGCAGCTGATTCGGAACAGACGAAGGACGAAGAAAAGGGCCCAAAGGACTAGACTCCCTGAGGACAGGCACGCGTATAACACGCTGAACAGGAGAGTCAAAGCTGCCCCTCCAGGAACACCGTCAAGGAGGATGGCAGCGTCACCTGGAATCGCTGGACCCACAGGACAGGACATCTGGCACCCAGCGTGCTCTGAAGATGAGGACGAGGACTGGGTTGAGGACGTGGAACGCAGAGTGCGTCGGATGCTCCGCCTGCCAGACGATGATCACATCCGTCCGACCACTCCAGAGGAGGTCAAGGAGATTCTAAGGAGTTTAAAGCCGAGGAAAGCACCTGGATGTGACAAGATCGGAAACATCGCCCTCAAAAAGCTACCCAGGAAAGGGGTGGCAGCCCTGGTGAATATCATCAACGGGATCTTGAGGCTCAGATTCTTTCCGGACAGGTGGAAGAAGGCTGACGTCATAGTCATCCCGAAGCCAGGTAAGAAACTAATCTTTCCCTCCTCTTACAGGCCCATTAGCCTACTTTCAGCTGTGAGCAAGGTAGTCGAGCGCGTCATCTTGAGAAGAATAGAAGAGAAAACCGAAGAGCTCCAAATCATCCCGGATGAACAGTTCGCGTACAGGACAGGACATAGTACGGAACTCCAAGTGCTCAGGATCACCGAAGAAGTCACCAAAGGTTTCAACCAAAGACAGGTCACGGCGGCACTACTCCTGGACGTTGCGAAGGCTTTCGACAGGGTCTGGCACGATGGTCTACTAGCTAAAATGATGAGTATGGGTTATCCCATTGCACTCGTCAAACTAGTTAGATCATACCTGCACGGGAGACAGATGCGAGTGAAGATCAGGGACTGTGTGTCCACGTATCGACCGATGGAAGCCGGAGTCCCCCAAGGCTATGTGCTGTTACCCCATCTGTTCGCTGTCTTCACCTCTGATCTCCCAAGGGCCGAAGGCACCGCAATGGCATTCTACGCGGACGACACGGCCGTCACGGCTAGATCCTGGAGAGCGAGAACAGCTACCAGAAGACTCCAAGAGGCAGCCTCTCTTCTGGAAGAATGGTGTATCAAGTGGAAAGTCGCAGACAACGCGGAGAAAAGCCAAATGATTCTCTTCAGGAAAGGACGCAAGGAAACCCTCACAGGACACATCTCCATGTTCGGCGAGGACATCCAATGGCACGATTCCGTCAAGTACCTTGGCGTAATCATGGATAAAGGCCTGACATGGAGACAGAACACCGAAGCCATCGTGGTAAAGGCCAAGCGGGTGAGAGCTCTCATCTACCCGATGGTAGGGAACCAGAGCAGGCTCAGTCTGAGGACCAAGCTTCAGACTCATCAGACCACAGCTGACCTACGCCTTTGTAGCATGGGGATACCAAGCGAAGACCTATCTGAAGAAGATCCAAGCCATGGAAAACGTGGCCATCAGGACAGCGGTGGGCGCACCATGGTATGTTAGAAACGCTGACATCTTCAGGGACCTGGAGTACACACCAGTCACCGAAGTCATCCGGGATAGAGCGAAGAAACTGTACACCTTAGCTGAGGAGCACAGGAACCCTCTGATCAGGGAGGCCACCTCCTATGATCCGGCCGACGCACCGAGGCACAAGAGGCCGAAGGTACAGTTACTGGATAACGGGTAAGTATAACTAATCCTTTCCTTACAGATGGACCAAACCCACGGAAAAGACATGACACGACCAACCACCCTGCCACAAACCTTGCGGGCGCCGGTCAGTAAACCGACCAGTGCCCGTTGTCCCCCTGGCTCCGTGAAGGACGAAAGTGCTAAGAAAGCACTTAGGCCTTCACCTCCTAGAGCTACACAGTTCATCCTCACCTTGTCCGATGATCCAGATGACAATGTGTTAATTGACACTTTGTGTACTGGCAGTCAATCCCAAGTCACAGAATATCCACACAGTCCCTGACAGACAGATGACTACCCCCGGGGGTGACAAGCTGGCGAAGAAAGAAGACGAAGACAGAAGAACGCCAGAAGAGGCCCTAGCCAGCAGGGTTCATCAGCCAGGACCCAGGGAGGTTGGCCAAAATCTTCGGCAGCGCTCACATTTGTGAGTGGGGCCGTTCGTAAAGTAAGCTAACTCGCCCTGCACGAGGCCGGTCCAGGTCTACAGCGATGACTAGGGTAAAAAGGCAATAGTCCTGCCTGGCCCTAGCATCCGAGACCGTCATCATGCCAAATGGATATTGGCGCGTTGGGCCATTTGCGGTAAGGGGTAACTGGCCCGTATTGAGGCCGTAGTCTCCTATAGACACAAGGCCAATGCTGCATAAATGCATCGGCCCAGCATTTGCATTATCGGATGAAGGCTATTCAACCAGCATCGGGCTGGTAATAAATGTTTGTTAGGAACGCAGTGGATTGGTGTGACAATTGAAAATATACTGAAAATCATAAAAAGATGCGCCTTGAAGAGTTTCATAACAGAAAAAAATTGGAAATTGATTTGTCGAATAATAACCGAAATATCAAGGTGTGTCCACTTGAGACGGGACACAACCTCGGTTCACACTGTTTTTTTTTTTTTTTCATAAAAAGAATGGTTCCAAAAACGCATTCTAGGACAATTTTTTGATTTCTAGTACAATTTTATTTCAAATGTTGGTACGATTTATAGATTTACGATAACAACCCTGACCTACCTGACACGATTGCTTAAAAGCGCAGGAAAACAACTTAATTTTATTATAAATTCATTTTTTGTATAATAAAAGGTTAACATGTACAGACATTTAATCAAAGTTCATAATATTACTTCATTATACTTTAGAAATAAAACACTGTCTGTGTCAATTTCAAATAAACGATACTCGAGCTCTGGTAAGTTATGGAAATATTGAAGGTTATCAATCTTAATTTGCAATAAATTTTAGAGAACAAATTCAAAATCAGTGAGATATTCCAGGGAAGACCATTATATTTAGATGCGCAAGCCACTACTCCGCTGGTATTAACTCATATTTTGATTGAATAAATTAGAAAAATAATGTTTTTAGGATCCAAGAGTTTTAGATGCAATGTTACCATACTTAACTAGTTATTATGGCAATCCACACTCTAGAACTCATGCATATGGGTGGGAAACTGAAGCTGCAATAGAAAAGGCTAGACAGCAAGTTGCAGCTTTAATTGGAGCCGATCCTAAGGAAATAATTTTCACCTCGGGCGCTACAGAGAGTAATAATATTGCAGTAAAAGGGGTAGCAAGATTTTATAGTGGAAAGAAAAAAACATATAGTGACAACACAAACAGTAAGTGAAATCATTATTTGTAACATTTCAATTGTTTCTTATTTACTAACATGGGCATGGTAGCCGAGTGGGTAAAGTGCTTATAGCTATTTACTCGGTACCGAAGATCGATGGTTCGATTCCATTCTGGAGCAAGTTAGAAATTTCATTTGTAATTTATTTTGGACTAAGATGGGAGTGGGAATTGTTGATGCCCTAGATGTGGTTCAGACTCCATAATAAACTGTAGGGCCTCGTCTCTCTTTACCCAACACAAAATCCTAGGATTTTCTGGGGGTTATTTCGACGACTTGAGAGGCGGTTAAGAAAACTTTATATTGTTATGTGCAGAGGGGTACTCAAATAAAGAGTGGGTTTTTACTTTTAATTATGGTTTTATTCATTATAATAAAATACATAATAAGAAATATCTTAACCTTTTTGTGAGCCTTTTTGGTAATGTATATTAGAGAATAATTTTTTGGAATTTTTCTAAAAACGATTTTTGCTAATGAACACGAATTTCGAGTAAAAAATTCCCGGTCAGCTATACTTTTGGAGATATTGTGACTAAAGCATGCTAAAATGTCACATTTATCACTGCCTGTTGCAGTTAGCCCAAGCGATGACCATAGGGAACCCTACCTGATAACATGTCAGGCCAAAACATAATTACAGTACAACAAGACCAGCTTGGCCCCTGAACATCGGATGCGCAGTAAACTCATCGTTTTCCCATTGAGAGAGCTCAGTTTACCTAGCACTTTCATCTAGTTCATTTCGGTATAGTCTGCGAAAAAGTAGTTTTGTGTGGCGTTGCCGGTATTGTGAATTTTAGATTATTTCATTTATTTGTGTGTTGAAATATGCCATTTAAAAGTTGAATTAAAAAATAAAGCACTGGGAGGGCAAGCCCGAGAAATTGTTAATTTACTTTTGAAATTTATGCAGCAAGAAGCGGATGCTAAAAAACCCATAATAGAATTAACAAAGGTATTTATTTACATAGGTATTATATTTAGTAGGTATTAACTATTTAGTGAAAACAGAACATTTTCAGCAAAACTTTGCCATTAATTGCATAAATGAAGCATTTATTATTTTTCAATATATTTATTTCACCTCTGACTGTTTTTAAATTTTAAACTTTGTTAGGTGCAAGAACGTGTTGCAGCCGCGACTGGTATCAGTTTGAGAACAGTAAAACGGATAAAGCAAGAAGCTAAAAGTATTGAGGAAGGAGCGAATACATCGTTTTCGACGCCAAATAAAAAACGTGAGAACGTAAAGAGTAGTATAGCTATGGATGACTATGATCACTGTTTATTAAGAAGAACAATACATAATTTTCACATTACAGAAAAACAAGTTCCCACCTTAAGACGAATTTATAAAAAAATGTGCGAAGATTATGACTACCAAGGAAGTTCAGAATCTCTTAGAAAGGAGATGAGAAAAATTGGATTCCGCTGGAGGCAAATGAAGAATAACAGAAAAATTCTTATGGAAAAGCAGGAAATTAGACTTTTGAGAATAGAATTTTTGAGAAAAAATGAGAAAATATCGGGAAGAGCAACGTCCAATTATATACATGGATGAAACATACATACATTCTTCTCATACAAAGAAAACGACTTGGAGTGATGAGTCTAATGAAGGTTTAAGAAGTCCTGTATCAAAAGGTACTCGCTTAATAATATTAAATGCCGGCGGGGAAGATGGTTTTGTACCGAATTCCTATGTAAGATGGAAATCAAATAGCAACACTGGAGATTATCACAATGAAATGAATTACGAGAATTATGAGAAGTGGGTGACAAATAATTTATTAAAATCTGTGCCTCCTAGAAGTGTTATTGTTATCAACAATGCTCCATACCATAATAAACAAATAGAAAAATGTCCAACTTCTGCCACTAGAAAATCTGAAATGGAGAATTGGTTGAGGGACAAATATGTACCGTTTAAAGAAAATGAATAAAAACCCGATTTATATAACATTATAAAGCTTCATAAACCTAAGTATAAAAAATATGAAATAGATACGATAATTAATGGTATGGGACATGATGTGTTAAGATTGCCGCCTTATCACCCCGATCTGAATCCAATCGAATTGGTGGTATGGGCAGCCATGAAAGAGTATGTGTCTACGAGAAACGTTAACTTTTCAATGAAAAGTGTTATAGATTATTGTGACGAATTTTTTGATCAGTTCACAGTGGACCAATGGAAGTTGAGGTGTGAACGAGCCAAAACGTTTGAGGTTGAATATATGGCACGAGAACCGATGATTGATATAATTGTCGATGAACTAATAATAAATGTGGGTGAAGGTGACTCCTCATCAGACTCTGACTATGAGGAGGAAGAAGATTGCGACGGAGAATTGTCGGGTATAGAAGAACTTAATGATACAGAAAATCCTGGCCCAAGTACTTCTGGAAATTATTAGTTATGATATTGTTCTCCTTGTTTGGTTATAGTATCATTATGTTTATATTATATACTTATATTGTTCATGTACTATTAGAAAATAGGATAAATAAAATAATTATGAAAATATTTTAGTATTGTTAATGCCATGCATTTAATTTTATTTTGTAATTATTCCGAAACTTTTAAATTTCTCAAAATTTATTGTCCTATTCCTTAATAGTCATATTAATGGTTTTTTTCCTTAATTTTGTATACTTATATATGGAAATATTTAGTTATTATATAGATGCTGTTTGTTCATACAGAATTAAAATGTTAGTTGTTTACATTATTAATTTGATTATATTCGTTTTAGATTTAATGTGGCCATTTAATCAGAAAGCAGCAATTTTTTTTCTGTAAATAATTGTAAATTGTAATAACTGTAAATAATCATTAAAGTATTTATTGATATTTGCATAAGAAATCTTGCATTTAATTAATCCATTTCTAGTATCCGATATTCAGGTATAAAAACTTGTGTGTCAGATTGTACATTCGAATAAATCAGTAGCTTGCATCTTTGTCGAACACTGACTCTTTCTGTCCCTCGTGTGCACATTTCGCGGGCCAAGCTAGTCTTGTACTGTAAATCAATAATACAGTTATGTGAACATTACCACAAATTTTTGTAAATTACTATGGTTGCAAGTGCCAAAAAATAGGCCACTTCCGGTTTGACATTTTTTTGTTCAACTGCATGAATGTCATAATCATACTTATATAGGAGATATTGAGGTGTCAGTAGTGTAATAAAAACTTGGTGTGCAATCTTCTACCCCGCTGAAACTCATGGCACACCCACATGAAAGGGTGTTTTTTTGAAGTCATTGGCCTATGCCATAAGATGTCAGAAAATTTTTATACCATTCGAAAATTCAAAACATTGTCTATCCAACTGCATTGGTGTGCCACTTCTGAGGTGGTCACAAATATACAGTATACACCGAATTTTTGCGAGAGATCCAACCAGTCGCGAATTCTTTAAAAAATGTAAAATACTATTGGATTAAAAGATTATATGGCTGTTGATATTTAAATAAATAATATTCAGTGTGATTATATTGTAATTGAAGAGCTAAGTGGATAAAGGTGTTATGTCACAAAAACACGTTATTGAGTAATTTAGCTTTAAAGTTTTTAGAGAGAACTTTTTGTTATAACAACTACATAGCTTGTGTTTTGCCTAATGTTGACATAGGTGTACTTTTAGAGGAAAATAACTAAAGATATCAGTTGTCATAATTTTCAAAAAAATTTTAAAAATGAAGTACACACCTTTATCCATTCATAGTTTATCTGATATGAATAAGGAATTAGTGAATAAAAGTGTTAAGAAACTAAACATATTTTATTATTATTAAAGCATTATACAATTTTTAGGTAATTAGACAGTTCTACGGTTTTGGGTGAGGTTGGTCATTTCAAGTATGCTGTGATAATATGGCCTGTATTCTTCCTTGATGATGGTATTTCTTTTTTCATTTTTCTAATTATCCTTTCTTCATAAACTTTGATTCTATGGGATTATCTATGTTATTCTTTTTTCTTCAAAATATCACTTTGTAAAATGAGTCATTATTAGGTTGTTTATAATAATAAAAGGTTAGTATCCATTTATTGGAAAATAAACCTTCTTTTCTTTTCTTCCTTTAAAATTAGTTTAGCATTCTATCTTGAAAGTTTTTATAGGTTTTGAGGTTTTAAAATTTCTGATATGTGATAGATTTTCTCTTTGTCCCTTCATAAATATAAACTTAAACAATTTAGGGTTAATATGTAATTTTTATATAATTAAGTCTGTAGATAAAAGATAAATTAAATTTTTTTTAAATATACTTATATGATTTTATGAAAAATTATCGGAAAAAAAATAGGAAATAGAAAAACAAAGTAAGTAAAAATAAGGAGACAATAGGAATTAACACTTAAAATTAAACTTAGAAAACAAAATTAAATCCTTATTTATTTATCGCTAACACTGTCCATATAGACATATCCAATTATAGGGCAGAAAAAAACAAAATATTAATAAAACTACAATAATGACAATAATAATAATTACAATAATCCAGCATGGGGAAACCAGAAAAAAACGTAAATTGTATATAATACAGTGGCGGCTGATGAAATTTAGGCTGTTTTATACCTTAGTATTGAAGCATGGGACCCAAGCGATGCTTCAAGGCTACTCAAGACTAAATGAAGAAGTTTTGCAGAAAAAAATATTGCAATTGAAATTTGCGAAAAAAAGTTGCAAAAATTTTGTTCCTCTCCAGGCTATTTTTTAATCGATTTCTAAAATATATGCGATCGTTTATTTTTCTGAATCAGGTGGAAAATGTAATGACAGATTTCCAATATCATAAAAAAAAAATATTGATTCTTTACAGAGTTGTACTTTTTTGAAATTTGCACGGTGAAAAATTAATCTAAAATAAAATTCAAAAGTGTCACTTTATAGTGTTGTGTGTGTGTCTGTTCTTGTTGAGTGGTAGAATAGCAATGTGCTAAACTCTGTCAGGACGTTAATATACATAAGATGTTAAAAAAATAAATAAATAATAAATAAGTAAAACCATGGCTTTAGCCGAAACGTAAACACAATAAATTTATTTATTCATATTGTATGACTTCTCCATTTATTAAGCGAATATTTATTACTATTTTTAAAATTACGTTATGCAGGGTGTTTGAAATGGTGATTAACAAAAATAATAATTTGATTTTAGTTCGGACCTGTAATTTCTTTTTGAAATACTTCTATATCTATGGTGTAAGAGGGTTTCCTTCTGGAGTTTACCACTATAATCAAATTAAACCACAGGAAATATTAGACTTTTATTTTGACAAATTAATATTATTCATATATAATAAATCTTATTTTGTTGCTATCGATATCTTTATATTACCTCCTATCCATACATCCATGAAAATAGTTCATTTTGGTACTATCATATTCAATGAGATAAATGAAATAACAATATTATAACTACAAGTGAGCAAGTATGTCACACGTGTTGTCTTTGTTGTGCACATTTGATTTACTCATTTACGGTTCCCATACTGTACAGGGAGATCATTTTTAGTGCCTCACTTGATTTCATTGCTTGATTTTTACCTAGGAAAAAATAATCAAAAACTACACATCTTTTATTCTAAGAAATCCGAATTGGAAAATAAAAAAAATTGGAACGTCAAATAAAAAAGTTATGGCCGAAAAACTGAAAAATTCAAAAATTAACACTATGTATTAATGCGAAAATGGCCATGTGACATTCCACTGATTATAAATGCGTACTTATCATTCCGATTTAACCGAACATTGCTTGCATCAACTTTTTTTATTTTAAGTGATAAGTTTAAGGTATTGGGGGTTAGATTTAAAATAACACAAATGTATCTTTTAAAATAGGGTCATCCGTAAAAACAAAAACATTTAATGATTTATTTATTTCAAAAATTAAGGTAAATCTATATATTTTAGTTACAACATATGTTTGAAAATGTTACCATTCTGCTACAAATAGTGGCAAGGGCATTGAATCAAATTCTCTCTGCATCTGCTTAAAATGATGGGGTTGCTAATTTATTTCCTGTCAAATTTTTAATCAAATATCAACATTTATTTATAAAAATATTGCTGTATATATTGTTTTTAAAAATAGGCCTTTAGTATTTTTATTTGTTTTCATAGATGACTTTGTTGTAAAATACATACATTTGTGTTATTTTAAATTTAAACCCCAATCAAATATGATGATATATTATATATTGATGAATTCAGAAAGAAATTTTCTTTGAACTGAATTAAATATATATGGTTATACCGGAAGTGAATATGTATGTGATACTCATTTATAATCAGTCAAATGTCATGTCCATTTTTGCAGTAATATACAGTGTCAATATTTAAGTCTCAGAATTTCATCCCTAACTTTTTTATTTGACATTCAAATGTCCTTTTCTTTAAGAATTCGAGTTTCTCAAAAAAAGATATAAGTATAGTTTTGTAATTTTTTCCTAGGTCAAAAATCAAACAATGAAATGGAGTGAGGCACTTAAAATTAATACCCTGCACATTGCCTTTTCAATGACTGGTATTATTTAATATTGTATTTTTGTCAAATATTGCTTTTTTAGTTGTTTTACTTTTCTTGCTTATTCAGTCTCATTGTTTTAGGAACACAAATGTGTTTTGGACTCCTGTAGGGCACTGGAAGCGGAAGGTTTTAAAGTAACTTATTTACCTGTAGGAACAAATGGTATAATTTCTTTAGAAGAATTGGAGAAAAGCTATAATACCTGAAACATCTTTAGTGTCTGTGATGACTGTAAATAATGAAATAGGAGTTAAACAACCAATTGCTGATATTGGTGCACTTTGCAAAGACAAAAAAGTATTTTTTCATACCGATGCTGCACAAGCAGTGGGAAAAATTCCTTTAGACATACAGGCTATGGAAATTGATCTCATGTCAATTAGTGGACATAAACTATACGGGCCCAAAGGTATGTCAGCATATATCAATAGAGAAAAGAAAATGTGTGTTTTTTTATAATTGTAATTTTATATATATCTATCAATTAAATTAGAGAAAACAGATTTGGATTATCTTCTTTCATTTTTGAGTTATCTGAAGTAAATCTTAAAATATCGTTTTTTCTGTCTCATGGCATAATCGTCAACTGGATTCGTTAAGAGTATCTATTCACTGGCAGTTACGAAAATTCAATATCATTTCAAGTTTCTCAGTAATCGTTCTGGGAAGATGTAACTGGAACACCTTATAAAAAAGTGCCATAAGTTTGGTATCAACAGCTCTCAACAAATTTCTGTTATGTAACTTTAGAAATTTATTGTATGGTTTTATTTATTTATTTATGTCAATTATAGAGAAAATTAATCTTTCAACATGGATTTATGAAAGTCCGTTCTACAGATCTGGTTTGTGTAACACAGTTTACAGCTTTATTTATCGATATGTATGGAGATAATTTACACTAACGTCTCAAATGCCTTCGACAGGTTTGGCCACAATATGTTTCATAAACTTAGTTATAATACTTAACAGTTAGTCTGTTCTGTTCACTGCTATAAAAATACATAAAGAAATAGACAATATTTTCAAGATTCCTTGCAATTACAAAATGATATCGAGGAAATATTTAATTGGTTCGTTGAGAATAAAATTAATTACCCTTCAATATCAATAAATGCAAGATTTTAACTTTCTCATTGTATAAAGATACTATTAATTATTATAAATAGAAAATTTGGAGTTTATTTAAAAATTGATTTGGAAGTAATATTAAATTTTTTTAAACTAGTCTGTTCACTGAAATATAAAATATTGAAAATTGTGTGCAGTTACAAAATGATGTATGTCAAGGAAATATTTAATAGGGTTTTCCCACATTTTTTTTATTGCATTTTTGGAAAGTTCTTTAAAAATAGCGTATACGTGTAGATAAAACCACGAAGGGACAAACATGATTCCTAGTATGCACAATTTACATTTATCCATTGAATATGGCCAATGGTGTATTACACACCCGAGAATTACAGAACCACTTCACTGCAATAATGTGTAAAGCCAGCTCCCAAGTAGCACAGGCTGATTACATAACAGTTTACTAAACGTTAAAAAAACTTTATTTAAAACTGAAAACTTTTACTAAGACTTTAATAAAATCAAAACAGCTAGATTAACGTTTTTTAAACGTTTATATCAACAAAGTGGTAAATCCATAAGACTTACGAAACGTCGCAGTAGCGTTTCATAAACTCCTAGTTAGGTTAGGTTAGGTTTGTTGTGAGTGGGTCTCAGTAGACCCTCCACTGCGGTCATCAGCAGGCCTATTGTGGCTCACGCCTAATTATATTTCACCCAATAAATTCAGTCTCTTAATGAAACTGATAACTTTATTGGGTGAGAATGTGTCCAGATCCTCTGGCAGCAGTTGCTTGCCAAATATTGAGAATCGGATCCTCTCCACAACGGGACACGTGCATAAGATGTGGTCTGCTTTCTCATCATCCTCCAGGCATAGACGGCACTCGGCGTTTTCCGCTAGGCCGAGTTTATGCAGATGATAGTTTAGTCGGCAGTGCCCGGTATATAGGCCTGTTAGAGTTTTCAGGTTTATCCTATTTAACTCTAAAAGTTTCTTAGCTCTTGATTTCAAAAGGTATTGTATAAACGCCTTCGAATGAACTAATCCTGGTAACTCTTGCCAATACTGGAGAGTTTGCCTTTCAGCCCAGGTTGAGATAGTCATCTTGGCAGTACTTGAGGATATGCCAAGTATTGGTTCTGGTCCGATGAATCGTGATCCGTCCTTCTCTGGCTAAGGAGTCCGCTATTCCGTTACCTTCCATACCAGAGTGGCCGGGTATCCAGACCAGAGTCACTTTGTTGTTCTTGCTCAAATGATTTAGAGCTTTCTGACAGTTCCATACCGTTTTGGTGTTACACCTGTAGGAGCCAAGAGCTTTTATAGCTTCTTGGCTATCTGAGAAAATTTTTATTGATCTGCATGTAAGATGCATATATTCCAGCCTTCGTACACACAGTTCAATGGCATGAACCTCAGCCTGAAAAACAGTTGCATGAGTACCTAGGTTTGAGACTATCCTCACCCTTGGTCTGTAGCTGTGTACTCCGGCTCCTGTTCCCTCGGGAGTTTTGGAGCCGTCTGTAAACCAACAACTGTCTGCCTTCAGTAGGTTGGCTTTATTCCGATCCCACTCATCTCTTTCTGGAGAAAGGATGTTGAAGGTCAGCTCGTAGTTGGTCATAGTAGGCATAGTATCCGAGGGCATTCCCAGGATGCTGTGATTCTCTATGTCATCCAACAACCTGTTCCGCTCCATGATACTAGTCTGCGGCATATTAATGGACGCTTGTTGCAGTCTGTAGGTTGCCCACCTGGCTTCTCTCTCCAGATATATATGAAGAGGGGGTAAATCCAGGAGAATTTCCATTGCAGCTGACGGTGTGGTGCTAATTGCTCCCGTTACGGTCATGCATGCTAATCTCAGCAGTCCAGAGAGTTTGGATTTGGCCGTCCGTTGTAATTCTTTCGGCCACCAAACAATGGATCCGTATGTTATCATTGGTCTGATGATCGTGATATAGATCCAGTAAATTTGTTGGGGACCCATGCCCCAGGATTTGCCACAAATACGACGGCATGTCCATAGGGACAGCTTTGCTTTGTGGATTACCTTTTCCAGATGGGAGTTCCAATTAAGTGATTTATCCAGAGTGATTCCTAGATATTTCACCTCCGCAAATGGAATAGTTTCACCCATTAAAGTGGGAGGTCTTAAGTCCCCCAGCTTCCTTTTTCGGGTGAATGGTACTATTACTGTTTTTTGAGGGTTTACAGACATCTGTTCCCTGTCGCACCAGTTACTCACTGCATCCAGTGTCTCTTGAAGGGTATTTGATATTACTCCTTCAGAGTTTCCTCTGACTAGTATGACTAGATCATCTGCATATGCTAGAACCTCAACCTCCCACAGTGTGAGAATAGCCAGTAGGTCGTCCACAAGAAGTGACCACAAAAGGGGGGATAGAACCCCACCCTGCGGGCACCCTCTCGTGGCTCTAAACCTAACTGTTTCTCCCTGTAAAGACGTTGTTATGGTTCTGTTTGATAACAGAGCACGAATCCAGTCGCCTATAGTAGGCTCAATTCCTCTGGCAGCCACTGCTGCATATAAGGAGTTAGGCAGTGCATTATTAAATGCTCCCTCAATGTCGAGAAAGGCTCCCACCGCAATTTCCTTCATTTGAAGGGATTGGGTGATCTTCTCGACTAGGTTATTGAGTGCTAGTTCTGTTGATTTTCCTGTCTGATAGGCGTACTGATGGATATTGAGGGGGTGATGATTCAGGATGTTCCCCCCTGATATATCCGTCCAGCACCTTCTCCAGGCCTTTCAACAGAAAAGATGTCAGGCTAATTGGTCTAAGCGATTTAGGGCTTGGTTCTTTTCAACCCATTTTTGGTATATATACTACCTTAACCGCCGATCAACTGGATGGGATATAGTTCCATACCGGACTAGCTCTGAATAGTTTAATGAGGAGTGGGAGCAATATTTCCAGTCCATTTTGTAGTAGAGCTGGAAAAACTCCATCCTCTCCTGGCGATTTGAATGGTTGGAATGATCTGATGGCCCACTCAATTGCCGGTATTGTGATCACCTTTTTAGCAGTCAGCCAATCATTTTTATCAGGTCGTTTTAATCGGCCTTCTGATGGTGACGGCTGTTGGTCATCCGCATTCAAACACCCTGGGAAGTGGTTTTGTGCTAGGAGCTGTAAGGTTTCCTTTCCAGAATCCGTATATGAGCCATCCGGTCGCCTTAACGAACCGAATTCCCTTGTCGGTTCTCTGGAAATAATCTTGTGGATTCTAGTACTGTGAGGTAGGTCAGTTATACTCTCACAGAATTTCCTCCAAGATCCCCTCTTTGCTTTCCTTATTTCGTTGTTATAGTCCGTTAGAGCGGATCTATATTGGTCCCAGTCGGCCAAAGCTTTAGCTCGATTAAAGAGGCATCGAACTTCTTTTCTCATTTTATCCAAATTTTTGTTCCACCAAGACGTGCCTCTATTGTCTCTTTTTGTCTTCAGTGGACAGTTTTCGTTATATGCTGAGACCATTGCGTTGCGGATCTGTTCCGCCGCAATTCTCTCCTAGTAACACCACCAAACAACTAATCTTAAACAGTCTTACTTATTTAAATCAGCGTTTCAACAACCTACGCATAGCCATATGTAAAGAGGTTAATGCAACTTTTGTCACTCATCTATACTAGGTACAAAGAAATTAACATTCCACCATTTAGTAAAACTTGCAAACTTTCTGCTATAATTTTTCATTATTTCTAACTTCTCGAGTTATAGCGTAAACGCATACAACTAAAATAGTAACTTTGATATGATGCCTAATGTTCTCTTAACATCCATGTATCGTAGATATTCTAATTTTAATTTGTTTTCTTGCATGTTTTCAGTTTCATTAATTAACCCAGTCACCTCCGGGAAAAAATCTAGCTAATTGATAAAATATCTCTTTCATTAAAAAACAAAAAAAAAAAAATGGAGACCATCCGGCACCGACCACCATCTTGGAAAATGGCTCCCTTTTCGCAAATTTTCACAAATAACTCGGTTAATATTAAATTTATCGATTAGAAGGTAGTTGTCAAAATGGAAGTTTGCTAAATTACAAACAAAATGGTACCACATGGGTTATTATAGGTATCATACTTGCTGAGTAAATATTAAAAGTGTTAGAGAGTTATTTTTCATTTCACATTTTTCTATGTATGCCGTTCAAAACCAGTTTTGCTGATGATCATCACCTTACACATATTTATCGGGTGACCTTGACTTTTCAGAACGCGAATGTCAACGTTGACTAGTGCCGAATCTTTCCTAACGTTCGGTCCCATTTTTTTAAAGATAACGGGAAAAAATGGAAGGTGTCACATGTTCAATTTTTCCTGTCAATAAACTTTGATTACAAATAAAACACAGGGGTTCAACTTTAATTTTTTCCGTAATCTTTAAAAAACGCGACCGCACGCAAGGAAAGCTTCAACTAATCAACAATGTTATGGCATTTCTGTGCCTGCATTCTGCCATTATGAAAACAATTTAGAGTGCATTTTCGAGTACTTTGATACATTTCCAAATTTCAACAAGTACATGTACTCGATTACGTTTGAAAATATGTACTCATGAGTACATGGACTTGAGTACGATTTTCGAGTAATTTAGTCCTTAAGTGTATTTAAAAAAACTGGCGTTTTTACATTCATAAGATGCACACTGCATTTCTCACAATTGCACATAATAAGTATGGCTCCTGAATGTTTTAAAACCTTAACATTTTAATAACTACAAAAAAACTGCAAAACTAAAATTTGTAAATTTAGGATGTTGGAAGCATTTTTAAAACTATATTTCAACTTTTAAGGCAACAAATACATGTAAAGTTAGAGTTTCAAAACAGACAGTTCAAAACAAAAAAGTATACCTGCTGAAATAAATCTTGGAAATACAGAAAAACAGGATGAAGTTCTCCAACCACTCAGGAGAAGGAAACGTCCAAAGGTTGGAAATGGGGAAGATCAAGAGAAGTTTCATGGAAGGGATTACAATAAGAAAAAAAATATGTCTGTTTATATCTAAAGCACAACTGATGATAACATTAAAGACTATACTGGGTGTCAACGAGATCACTTTCTGGCCACCATTTCATTATTTTTTAATTAATTGAGATAAAACTTGGCATGTATCACATGTTGCCAAAACGAAATTTTTTTTGTCAATATATCAAGTTTCTACAACTTCCGTTTTCACCGGAAGTGATCTCAACTCTTGATTTTAAATAGGATACCCTGTATATTTTTGCATTTTTGGAATCTAGAGGTCATTCTGCATATAACTGTTCTACTGACTCTTTCCGCCATTTTGAAATGTTTGCAGCCAATTTTAATTTTCAATCTAGTGTGCCATGACCCGCCAGAAATTATTCTAATATTCATAAATAATCTAAGAAAAATACGTATCGAATTTTTTTTGTTGCTGATTTGTGTTACAGAATGGTCCAAAGTTGATAAAATCACTTTTTTCCAAATTGCGAAATTTTTTTTCAAATGAAAGTATCACTTTTATACTACAGCTAAATGCAATTTTTCAATACGAACCTAAAGATGTATCACAATACTAACTGCTTATTCAAACCTATCATGTTTTTAAAAATTTAAAATATTAGTAGTTATACCTAAATACTTTTTAATTAAGTAAAATATTTGTTAATAACAATTAATAAAAAAAAACAAATGCTCTTAGCCACCAGTCAAATTTTCAAAATGTCTACTGTGTACAGATCTGTACTTTCTTACTTGCGAAACATTTTCTTTTGCATCATTACGCAATATTTCAGGGGTAATACTGGCAAATGCTTCTCGTATCCGGTTTTCCAATATTTCAAGTGTTGCTGGTGGCGTTATGTACACCAGGTTTTTTATGTGGCTCCACAAAAAAATCAAGTGGGGTAAGGTCCGGCGAACGAGGAGGCCATCGAATCGGTCCATTAGTCGCAATAAACTGCTGTCCGAACCTTTGCTGCAAATAATTTGTTACCACAGGTACATTGTGGGACGGGACCCCATCCTGTTGAAAATAAAGACGTCCATCTTCCGCCTTATGCCTTTCAAAAAATTCCTCAACTGAATTCTCACCCGTTAAATGCCCTTGAAAATAAATAGGACCAAATATTCGAGTGCCGAGTACCCCAACCCAAACATTTACACCAAATCTCTCTTAGAAATTTCCCTGGTTCATTCAAATGCTTATTTTCAACTGACCAATACCTCAGGTTTTGCCTAGTGAACATACCATTATTGGTAAACCTGGACTCATCTGAATACCTTATTGAAACACCAAATTATTATCGTTATTATTGTTACGCAAAAACCAATAACAGTACGCTAGTCTTCGGTCAAAGTCATTGACATACAAATGTTGGTGTAATTGATATTTGAACGAGCGATACCTGTGTTTTTTAATATGCGGCTAGCTGACTCGTGACTAGTATCCCGTTCTTAGCCCATTTATCTTGTGGATGCTGTGGGGTTCTGATTCATGAATGCCAAAACGTTTCCTTCCACCGCCTCAGTGATAATAAACTTGCCTAGGACCTCAGGTTTTTGACGCATATTTTTAATTAAATAAATTATGTATTGCTTTGATGGATGATTATGCCGATTAGGATATTCATTCTGATAGACACGTTTGGCTTCTGCAGCGTTTTGCCACATTGCCCATAAATTATTAAAATATCGACTTGTTCACTTCTTGAAAACTTAGCCATAATAGATTAGAGATTTTAAAATGAAATTAACTTGTAAAATTAATAACAAAACGTCAAACTCACAAGCAATACTACTTAATATTCATTTGTTTTAATTTAGTCTGTCAAGGAATACTTGATAAATTTTCAGATTTTGAATCTAACAGCAATTATTGCAAACGAAAACATGAATGAATATTGTATTGTGATACAACTTTAGGTTCGTATTGAAAAATCGCATTTAGCTGTAGTATGAAAGTGATACTTTCATTTGAAAAGTTTCGAAATTTCGAAAAAAAGTGATTTTTTCAACTTTGGACCATTCTGTAACACAAATTAACAACAAAAAAATCCGATACGTATTTTTCTTAGATTATTTATGAATATTAATATTGGCTAAAAAATTTCAAAATGGCGGAGAGTCATGAAATTAGAACAGTCATATTATGCAGAATGACCTCTAGATTCCAAAAATGCAAAAATATACAGGATATCCTATTAAAAAATCAAGTGTGGAGGTCACTTCCGGTGAAATCGGAAGTCGTAGATAGGAACTTAATAAATTAACAAAAAAATGACGTTTTGGCAACATGTGTCAACTTTTATCTCAATTTATTAAAGAATAATGAAATGGCAGCCGGAAAGTAATCTCATTGACACCCGGTATAACCAACAGAGCCAACACTCAAGATGCCTATGTAAAAAAACTTACCCCCATTAGTAAAATCAAGGATAATAATCAATCATTTATGATAGGAGTTGAGGAACACCTGAAAAATCAAGTTTATGAATCGAACTTCTGGCTGAAAAATGTCTCCTATTATAGATTTGCTTTTAGACTAGGGAGACGCTCTCTTGACAAACAGCACCCTAACCAAGCCAATGCACTTGAAAACCATAGTGAAGAGAATCCAAATTCTTTTTTAGACAAGTGAAGTCATGGTGCACACGCACCCCAACAGAAAATATTTCCATTTTCCATTTAAACGTTTAACACTTAAGAAATAAATTGTTAGAGGTTGAGCATTTTGTAATTTTGAATTCTTTTATACAATTAGTCTGCATCACGGAACATTGGCTAATATGAGGTGAGGTATCATGCAATAATATTAAAGATTTTAATAGATCAGAAAATTTAAAAAATGGAGATACTTGTGTATACATCCATAAAAACTTACAAGCAATAGAAATAATCAACATCGTGAGATTTTCTGTTGAACAAAATTGTGAGTTGTCTGCCTGTTATATAAAAAGCCTAAATGTAATTACTATTGTTGTATGTAGATCCCCAAAGTTAATAACGATTTTTTAGACATAATGTTTAATCCTCTAAAAGCAACTGGAACTTTTAATAGCAAAACAAATATATTTCTCATTGGCGATTTTAATGTATATTTTAATGATGTTAATGACAAATACAAGGAAATGTTACCAATTTTTTTATGACATTTAACTTATAATATTTAGTTGAGGAAAGTATACACAATAACAATTTAAAAAACGATCCAATAATAAAAAAGAAAAAGTTGGATAACACGCTATAACTGAAGAAGGTAACATGGTTCGTAAAATATATCATGAAATGAAAAACTCCAACTGCCCGGACAAAAACGGACTTACAATGAAAGAAAAAAAGCTACAGGAAAAACATAAAACAAGCCAAACTTAATTTTTTCAATAATAAAATCATAAATCAGATAATAAATCTAAGTCGGCGAATCTGATAAATAATAAGCTAGAAGGACAAGAGACCTCAGCCAATACCCTGAGTGTAGAAAACCAACTAATATCAGAGTATTCAAGTGCCAACTGTTTTTCCTCATATTTCTCAAGTATTGTCCCCATTAATATTAAATCAATCGGATATAATTTATCTCTGCCCTGTAGTTGGATGCAGACCTAATTCAATTTTTTTATCGTGAGTAAAGATGAGCTTCGAACTGTCATTAACATATAAAAAACAAAAAATCATCTGGTGTGGACGGCTTCACTGTTCAATAATAAAACAAATCTGATAAATAAACCTCTTTTATTATATCTCTTTTTTATCTACTTCCTGAAAAATCCATATTCATCTCAAGAAAGTTTAGAAAACACAGACAAATTTCCTTACTCATTCAAAAATTGGAAAAAATAATTACTCGCATCATTCTTTTCTAATAAATAAAAAACTTCTTCAATTTTAGTCATCCAATCACGGAAAACATCCGTTAGTTTCTTTAAAAAAAAAACTAAGTAAAATTTTTCTTAAAGCCTTTGACTTTTGACGGAATATATTATAATAGTTGGAAAATATTTTCGGGACTATTAAGTTGTATTAATTCCTACTCAACTAAACTTGTAAAGTAAATTCTCAATCTGATAAATGAATAACTGTGGGTGTACCCCCGGCTATTGGGTCCATTGTTTCTTAATATATATTAATGACTTGCCAATATTTAACACACGGAAACACCACTCTCGTCAATAACTTTTCATAAATTTATCTTGGATACTTCCTGGTTAAGAATACTATTATAGTGAAAAAATTTTCAAATTTAATCTTAGAAACCAACAAAAAACAAATACTCTAAACCTATACACAACTTAACTGGAAATACAACTACCAATAAATACCAAAACTACTTCCATTAAAAAAATAAATCACCACTTTTTTTATATTCACCTTTTATAATAACTGGGGATCATACTACTTTTTATCTAAAATTACTAATTAATTTTACAAATTTAATAAATATTTAAAAACAAATTTACCCTTCTATATATAATCATTATTTTCTTTCTCCTCTTACAAATAATCAATATAATACCAGATTCGACTTTGCGATCCAGTACATAAAACACAATATTGCCATTCTATATTGTATTTCTATTTAACACTTCCTAACTAATAATCTATCAAATTAGGAATGCTGGTGGAAAACTATGTAAACAATTCTTAATAAAAAATAAAAATAATATAATAAAATTACAATATACCAAGCATATTCTTTTTTTTCAATTCAATGGGAAATAATTATTTCTACTATTTCTCTATCTAAAAAGAAACTGTTTAGATAATATCTTCACTAACTTTAATAGTCCGAATGCATCCATTATATCATTGGGTATATCAGATCACGATGGCCAACTCCTACAATTAGATCTTTGTGAAATGAATTACATCAATGATACACAGTAAAAAGTAAAAAGAAAATTTAGTAATGAAAATATACAGCTAATGAACTATTATTTAAATAAAGCAGGGTGGTCTGTCTGAGGTCTTCATCAAGACAGTGGAAGATAAATTTGATTTGTTTCATAATACTTTTATATACTATTACAGTATAATATGTTTCTCATTGATGCTAAATTAAAAGAAATGTTATACTCCCGTTGAGGTTGACCTCACTGGGAATGAGTGGCCTCGCGGCATTTTAGCACGGCACAGTTGATCTGTCAGATGTCTGCAAGTTCATCGTCGATGACCTTATCCATTCTTGCCAGGTCTTGTGGCATTAGGGTAGCCCTGGTATTAAGGCTTACTCTTGTCCTTAAGTCTACTTCTGTGTACTCTACGTAATGTTCCCCATCGACTCCTAGTTGCCGCGATGGAATTGCTGCTGTCACTTCTTGCTGACGGGGTGTCCTTATGTAACCACTCCTGCACAGGAGGGATACTTGATCTCTCAGGTGTTGCTGAGAGGAGGCGCGATGCTCGATGCATTTCACACACTAATGTGCTTACAATCATGTATTCCCTGCGCACAGGTTTGCTACTCTCGTAGTAGGTTAGCAAGTCATCCCGAAATTCCCTCGTCCATTGAGACCATCCGGTTAGGCCCCTCCCACCTGTCTCTGACCCCCATCTGTCTGAGGTTGGTTGAGAGAGGCCTTAATCTTGGGTTCTAGGAAACCTGAGTATAGGATACCAGGGTGGTTAGCCCTGTTATCCAAATTTACGTCTGTAAGAGTTGCCTCTGCCTGTCCAGAATGCATCGCATGTAGGTTATCGGTCCAAATTTTGCACCCCTTATTACTATTAAGTCGATATGGATTTCAGGCATCGCCCAACTGTAGAATAGAGATTCTATTTCATTTTAATTTGCTCTAGTGAACTTTACTAGCATAAGTAAACTAATATGAAAACTGAAACGTTGAAAGACTTGAACGTTTTTTTACCTAAATCCTACTACTAATAACTACTATAAAATATATATATATATATATATATATATATATATATATATATATATATATATATATATATATATATATATATAATACAGGGTGTTTACGAACTTGGGAATATATTTTTAATGGGAGGTAGTACTTGGTAAAAGAAGTCGATTGCTAAAAATTTACCTTAGTAAAAGTTTCTCAGAAGTGGCAAAAAAAAAATATTTTAAATAATACATCAAATTGTTTGAGAACCGCTGACGAAGCTAGCTGTATGCGAAAGTTATGGCCATAGACATATAATAATGTCTACGGTTATGGCAGTGTTGCCAAATTTTATCTCAACGTCCATTACTTAGCGACAATTTTTTTCTTGTTCCAATAAAATTAGATAAATAACATCTAACTATGCTACCGATCAAAATGTACTCGTTTTTTTAAATTAAATATTTTACTCGAAAATTAAACGTCTTGTAACAGCCAGAAAAGTACAACATAACCCATGGATTGAATTGTTTTAAAGAATCTAACTACAGCTTAAAACATTTTTCTCACTATTGATTGATTGATTTACATTTTTTTACATCATTAAATTTGTTATTTTTCATAATATCTGTGTTTTTATGGAAATACTCGTACAAATACAAAATGGAGAATTCAAAATATTTGCATCTTTGTAGCATTGTACAATTTAAAAATCGAAATATACCCAATCTATTATAATAAATTATAGTGAAGAAATCCCTGATAATTGAACTTATTTTTACCTTTGCAAAAAACTTCTCTTGCAGAAAATTCCTTAAAAGACTTCCTTCCCCAACCACAAACGCACATAATTCCTTCTTTGTGTAGGGCACTACATTCAAAAACTAAATAATTAACAATATTTCCATGTGTAATATTTGGAAATGCATCAAACCTAACCACAAACATAATTCACATAATTCTTTCTTTGTGTAGGCACTACACTCAAAAACTAAATAATTAACAATATTTCCATGTGTAATATTTGTAAATGCATCACCATTTGTAGTGAAGTCTTCTTTTTGAAAGTATAAAAGCATCTAAACCGGGTTTCGGCTGATGGATCTAAACCAATGTGACACTTTTTCCATATCAAGAGACAATTCCATAAAATACAAACGTCTCTATTTTGAGTACACAAAATTAACGAAATAAAACAATAAGATTTGTTTTAAAACTAATCTTGTTCAAATCTTATTGTTCAGTAACCATTAATATTAGTTTTTAAAACTGCGTTATAGACTTAAAACACGTTCTGTTAAGTAAACGACGCACAGTGTGGCAAGATACCCCAAAAGCTGGCATTAATTCATAGAACGAGTTTGGTAAAATTTTTGTTATTGAGAATAGCCGACGATGGTTGTTAATGTATAAATAAATCAACTTTATGATGTTTGCTCGTATATTGCGATATACAGGGTGTAATTAAAAAAATAAAAATCTAAAATAAAAAAGAACCTAGTAATATATTTCCTTCATTAAATTAAGAATTCACAACTGAAGGTTTTATTAATATTTGTGAATAGAAATGAGTATGTCCTATCCGTAGTGATTAATCGTCTGCGTCTGATGCAGATAAGGAACAGTCATTCTCATTCTCTGAATTATCTGCAGAAATATTGGGGGCAATTAATAAGTCGAATACTTCCCTAGGAAAATGTTTAATTTTTTTTTAGGAAGTTGTCTATAACTGGTTATTACTGGATCCGATGTAATCAGCATTAAATGAAACACATCCTCTTCGCTGTTCTTTAAAAATAACTTATTTTTTTAGGTATAATAAATTTTAATATTAGTCATCCCCCGATGATTCCAGCTTGGTTAGCGAAACGCTTGTAGTATACTATGCAGTACTTATGTTTTTTGTAGCATCTGATCAGGGGTTGTAACCCTGTTCGGGTTACCATTTTTTAATTAAAATGTTCAATAACTTTTACATTTATCGAACAATTGTTTTCAAAAACAATAGGGTTCTTCCTCCAACTAACAGTAACTTACAGTCCAAATTCCAATACGATCAGACTTTCCACTCTTAAGTTATCGTGCTTACAAAAAACGTGACGGACGGACGGACAGACAGACAGACGGACGGACAGACAGACGAACATTTTGAAAGTCATTCAGAATTCAACGACTAACACAATGATATGAATTTTTTTTTTGCTATGAGCGATATTTACTATTTTAAAAATGTGCCGATTAAATGCAATATACTCTTCGTTTTAATTGCGAAGAGTATAATGATACACTGTAGGGTTGTTGAAAGAAGCAAATAAAATAATAAGGAGTAGACACGAGTATTTGATTTAGCTTTACTATGAATCTATTCTAGTATTACTATATTAATATATAAAATTTTACGTGGGGAAGCGTGAGGAAGTTAACTATTACATTAAGGATTTTAGAACAAGACGTAAAGATTTGGCACTTCGGAAAGGCATTTTCAAAATATTATTAAAATTATTTCATTCATAAATTAAAAATAAATCCATTAAATTTACATAATACATACCTGAGGGTGTTGATGGGTCCATTTTCAAACAAAGTAATAATAGCGAATTTGAAAAAACACAAACTAATTTGTTAGGATAATATTTAATTTAAAAATACACGCGTCAACCGCAGTTACATACACCTTATGCCTGCGGGTTTGGTAGAAACAAAAGCATGCATCAAGATTAAGTGGTGGGGCAAAACATGCCCCTATTCATGCTGATAATAAATAGCAACAATACTTTGTTCGATGCGACATTTTATTTTTTCATTTTTTGCCAGCTTTCGGGGTATCTTGCCACACTGTGCGACGTTTGTCCTTATTCGATATTACAGCTGACGGGAGTTTCGATGCATATTCACTTCACATACAAACACAAAGATTTTATTTTTAGTTTCTCTATGCACAAAAAAAAAAGAAATACGTTGTGACTTGTGAGTACGTTGTGGTAAATTTTTTACACATCTTAAAAATTTCCATTTGACATACAGAGATCACGAAATTCACTACCACAGAACAGAAAAAGACTACCTCAGGTGTGCAAGCAAACCTACAATCTAGGGACCTGTAATATCACTAAATTACAAACACCATTTGTAAACTCTACACAGGGTCGAACTGACCTCATTCGGCCCCATAGGCAATAGTTGTAATTTGTCCCCTACGGCCTACCCCCTCCCACCAAGAAAGATCAATCGTTTTCAGGATATAAAGAAATCATATACCTAAAATAAACACAATAAAAATTAATGTTTTTCATTATTGTTTATTACTAGATAAATGATAAATTCGAACATAAAAGTAAATATCGAAAGGAACAACAATTCAAAAATAAAAAATAGTTGGATTTGTCCATTGTAAGTACAGGGTACAAGAAATATAACACAAATAATGTATCTTAGAGCTAAAACAATAACACTATTTTCTTAACCTATAACCTCATCTCATTCCTTATTTGGTACTTTTAAAATTTTAATAATGCACAATAACATAATTATAAACTTACTTCATAATTAATTAATTAATTATCTATAAGTACTTACTTATAGTATTTTTGCATGAACGGGAATAAAACAGTATTTTACTACTCAAAACAGGGAGTAAAACAAGCGTTTATTCACTTGGAAACTAATGAACAGTATAAACATAATATAACGTCAACAATTTTATTATGTCAAACTTTTAATGGTAGAAAGAATAAAAAAATAAGAACAAACATAAACCATAAAATATAACTTATTTCAAATCAAAATTAATATTAATAGGGTAATTTTCACAGTTCGCAATATTTGGTAATTAGTAATATTTAGCAATCTAAATGTCAAACAGAAATAAATAAAAGATAATGTCAAATAGACAATTAAGGTATCCTTGCAATACTTAACACTGACATAGTTTTCCATGAAACACGAAACACTAAAACACCATATCCTGCACTCATCTGAGGATGATTAATACTGTTTTAAGCATCTCCAGATGATGACAACTTGGATTTCGAAACGAGTGTCGAGTGGAGTATATGGTTTTTCTTTTTCTTTTTTGAGACTTACTACCACATGAATAATTCTTCGTTATCTAAAAAATATAGTTAGTTACCCAGTATGTTACTGGAAAAATAAAGCGTGAAACGACATATTCTAAAAAAGAGATAAATGACTTTGAAAAGGGAAACAGACTCGCTTTCCGAAACGTTAGGGAATTATATTATTATTTTTATGTCTAATATTAGTTGTTAAAAAAACACCCTCTGACTAATTTTTTGACTTGAAGTCACAAGCGCAGAGGTTTATTTTTACAGTAACATATTGGGTAACTAACTATACTTTTTAAATAACGAAGAATTATTCATGTGGTAGTAAGAAGAAAAAGAAAAATCTAGAGAATGCCACAAATAACGTTCAGACATTATATGGTGTTAAAACAGTTATATTCATTCCCAGGTGATGTCAACTTGGTTGGCGAAACGCGCGTCAAAGGTTTCAACCCACTTCAGGACAAGAATACCTAAAAAGCTTTGTGGCCAATTACTATTCTTTAGTTTTTACATTTAATTTTTTTTTTTTTAAGTAAAAATAGTGTCCGCTCGTGGAACAATGTTGTATGTACCTCGGGAGTAAAGTATGTTTTAGTCCCTAGCATGATTTCTGGGATTAAAGCACTCACTTTGGTACATAAATAACTGTTAATACACACAATCATCTAACACACCACTCACTGACAGGACTGCGAGAGACGAACCGAATCCGCATGATACCATACAGATCAGCAGGTCAAAAGTGACCAATAGTTATTGCATCGATAAAAAATTGCACAATGTATAGAACGCCTGGGGAGATGGGGTCTAATTTACTTACAGGACCGAGAAGCGCGCGACTAACAACCTCGCTAATATGGGATGGATGGCGCTACTAGTGCCAATTTTACATCTTTCAGCTTCTTGCGAATCGCTGGTTACACTAGTAAAGAGTAAACCACTTGTACTAGCTGGCGCCCGGTGGCCAGACAAATATTTTTGACTTTGTTAATGGAAAATAATTTCCTACAAAGGAAAAGGAAAAATACATTGTTTCAGTTTGCAGTTTGACCCCACAGAAGTATTTGGCCCCGTCGGTAATTGCCGACCTGCCGGCTGGGCGAGTCCGTCCCTGAGTCTCCACACTATACGCTTAGGGAGATTGGACGTTTGCGCATCGAAAAATCTGGTGGCATCATTGGCGACGCCATTTCCACTAGAAATGTCATTCCATCATTTAATGGTTATTGTTTGGTTTTCTGTAGTTATAGTGCGATTTCTTTCATTATATGAATTTTTTGCGACTTTCTATGACTACGATAGGATATTTTAATACTTTGTGTAGTGAAAATAATATATTTTTTTATTAAGTGCAAATTGTATTTGGTACTTTTATAAAAAACATTTGTAAACAACGTCTTGTGCAGTGGAAGAGTGTTCTAAGGTAAAACATTTTAAACCTAAAGGGATCACTTTTCAGAGGTATGTTAGTTTTGATCTGTTATTTTTTTTCAATTCTACAAATTACGTGTTTTAGATTTCCTAAAGGAGAGATATTGGAGAAGTGATCGGAAGTTCTTGGGGAAAGCGAGCAGAGGCAGTGGTCAGAGAATAAATTTATTTGCTCCAAACAGTTCAAAGAAGGTGATTTTATGAAACTGAGACATAAAGTTTGCCTGAAAGCTGATGCAGTGCAAAATTTGCAACTCACAAAGGAAACTGCGACAGAAATTTATATGGACTAAAATATGTATGTTCCATCTACAAGTGAACAAAGGAAAAATAAGGCTACAAGTGTCTACTGTTATTGATGTCGTTTCACTAACGACACAATCGTCCTCTTTTAGTTCTACACAGACATCTTCATGACACTCTTCGATTATGAATAAGATTGAAATTAAAAATATGTTTGGTGTAAGATATTGCTTAAATATAATAAGATATATGTATTGTTAATTTATGTACTTATTTTTAGCAAAATTAATTGGTGACGAGACTGACAGTAGCTCTAATAAGAAGAGAGTTAAATTTATTCAAAGTATTCATAATTATGGGTAAGTTTTTTTATATAAATAAGTACTCCATAAAATTTTCATTAAATAAATTATTTCAGTGTTTCGCCTGAGATTATAAAGAAATATACTGAAATAAGAAAGTTGAACAGAAGTCCAGAAGAAAGTTATATTCTGCCATGAAAAATAAAGAATCTGAAAATGAAAAATAACTACCTTGAAAACAGTTGTGCAAGAATATTATTTAATCAACCACAATAACTATTAATTTTGTAATGTTTAAAACTATATTTCTAACTAGGTTAATTTTAACTTTTGGTATGTAGGTATACAATATTTAAGTGTAGGTTTTATTTCCTTATTTACTCTGATATTTCTGAATTTATTGGAGAACAAAATATAATATATTGAGTTTAACTTTATTTATTATAATAGCTGTTTATGTAATAAGTCCATAATATAAGGGTTTATTGAGCAAGTCGTTTATATGTGAATTAAATGTAGTGACCAAGGCCATAAAAAGGATGAATTCAATAAAGCTATAATATGGAGGAGTTGCATGTAAAGCTTTATGTTCGACTGCTAAAATTAACTCATTATGGAGAAACATTCATTTTATAAATTTTGTATCTATTCTATGAGAAACAAGTGAAGTATGCTGTGTACTGTTTATGACATAGTTTTGCAGCCATAAAGTACCTCTTTATAGTACTAGTAAAATAAAGTTACTTTATTCTACTAATATTATAAAGAAGTACTTTATGACCGGAAAACTATGTCACAAACAGTACTTTACAATATAGTCATACATAAATATCTTTGAATTTATGAAATCTTAAGATTTTATGAATTAAGCCTTATAAGTGTTAAATTTTAGTTCAGCTGTTTGTGGAGTTGTCGAAAATATTAACGATATATAGCTGAAAATTGAAAACAGTTTCGCGGAAGTCTCACTTTCGTGCCTGATTTCATATAAATGTTCAACCAAAAGTAAGAAAAATCTATAAATGCAATAATGAAAATTCTTTTCAAATAGGGTAATAAAACAATGCACTTCAGTGATAAATTGATCACAATTCATTTAAACAGTATTTACTGAACATAAAGAATTTATGCACCTAATTAAACAATACAAAAAGATTAATAATATAGCAGCCATATTAATAAAAACTATGATAATAGCATGCTAACTTGTCACTATTAAAGATGCACAAGAACTTTGTTATCAGATAGGGTAACAGATTTTCTCAAGTCTACGAAAGTAATCGTAAGCTCTAGAAGAATAGAATTGGAGAGTCAGTGCAAACCGCCAGATTTCTTGAGAGTACTTCCTGTCTTCTACTCTTTGATTTTTGGGAAACCAGATCTTCTAATGTACATGGCAGGGATGACTAAAAAGAAAATTAAATATTGTAATATACATACAAGTTATAAATGAAAGTTTTTCGTTGAATGTTATCTAGCTTTTAACACGAGGCATTAAAATTTTGATAATTTAATTTTATTTAATATATGACACTCAAGATATTATAATTGTCATGCCAAAAACCTGAAAATGTGGTTATAACTATTACATATACAATCTTGCTATCTACCAAGAAAATATTTTAATATTTATAGGGAAGGACCCAATTTTAAAAAATTTTAATGGGCACAATTATTTTACGTTATATTTAAAATACCTTTAAAAATAAAAGCATAGATCAAATTATTGTATTAAGAACATTGGTAAAATTCCCTCCACTATAAGTTAACATAAAAACTGAGGCAAGCTGCTTTATTCAATTTAGTTGTCGATACATTTTAGACCGTATGTGATATAAAATTGTTTTAAAGGACGAATTGTATAGAATGAAAATCATTAATTTCTTTAACCTGACAAGACTCCAAATACTGCTATCTTGATTTAATAAATACTATACCTTGTGCCCTTAAAACTTCCATTGTCAAGATTGGATTGGACACCGCTATAGATGGAAAAGCTCCCGCTCTTGATTGTAATGGTTTCCCAGACTCTTGAGTTTTGGATCCATGTAGTCTTCGTTCATAAAATGTTTTGAACATATGAATAGTGTATGTATAATGTCTGTACTTGAAAAACCTCATACGTATTTGTACCCATACATTTTGGCTGTCGTCACTGGGTAACCTATACGATTAAATTTTTTCATTAAATATTTACTTCAATGTATAGTTAATGCAGATGGTTAGATTTAGCAGATAATGCTTGAACAATATAAAAATAAAACAATTCTAACCTGTGAAATGTCACGTGATATTCTTCCAGATATGACTTTGTTTTCAGTTTTTACATAAAACACAATTTCGATATACTTTTCCTATTATTGTGCCGCAAAAAAACTGAAAAATAGAAGATAAAACACAAAAATTTCCTGATAGGCACGAAATCAAAACAAAACAAAATGACAAATCTCAAAAAAGATTGAGAAATGACAACTTTTGACAGAATAAAGATGAAGAACAAAACACAAAATTCTGTGGTTGTTGTTATTTAATAGTGTTTGTTTTCAACCTTCGTTTGGTCCGTTTTACAGTGTTTTTTCATTAGTAACAGTAATAATGAACTAGTCAATGTTAATATTTACGGTAAATGTCAAATACTTCGGCTGTTTGTAGTGCGGAACGTTTTCCAAATAGGAATGAACCAAATGCCATATGATTTGTAACTCTTGTGCAACGATCACACGATATTTGTCACGTCACGACCCCGTCAAAGACGTGATATGAGGTCCTCATATGTCTTTGAACGCTGAGGAAAACATTTTAAATTTGGTAGAGGACAATCCAACTTTAAGAATGTGTGCATTCATTCGCTAAGCAAACCGTACGTCTAATCGGATTGTATGGTGCCCTGTGAGGAAATAAACTATATCCATTTTCATGTAAAAAGAGTTAATTAATGTTCTACAGCAACAAGATTTTGTGTGTTAAAGGATGTGGCAACATCGAACAGTGATTGTGCCATATGATGTATTTGACACACGGTCATTCAACTTCGATTCCAGCAGTTCTCAACATGTTCGCACTTTTTTGTTGAGAAAGGTCAGTTATTTTTTTCTAATATTTAAGGTTTTCTTATGCACTATACGATTTATTATATCAAGATGTACTTATCCTCAAAAAATAATTCCCAAGTTTGTAAACACCCTGTATATATATATATATATATATATACGTATGTATATATATATATATATATATATATATATATATATATATATATATATATATATATATATATATATATATATATATATATATATATACCCCCTCAATATACTAAAATAGAAATAGACTAGATAAGTCCGTTGGCACATAATTATGTAAACCTTTAACCCCCAGTTAATTGCGTAACACACTTAAGCTAATTGCGCAACACACTTATATGTTAAAAGCATTCTATTTTTATTGTAAAGAACTACTTTATAGGGGATCTGCCGACAGATAACTTTAAGCCCTCCCGGCCTTTGCCCTTATATAGCATTACATTATTTTAAGTAACTATATTTGTCACGTACGCACAGAGAGGTTCATATAAATAGAACGAAATCATTAAAGAAAAGAGCGTTAGTATTTAGTACGTCATACACGACGCTTCGTAGTTTTAAGTTTGTAACTTTTATACTTAAATTTAATAAAGTTGTAAAAACCAAAGTTCTTCGATATTTTAAATAAATTGTTTTTAAAAAAGTTAAAAGTGTAAAATCACATATAATATATATATATATATATATATATATATATGTATACATATATATATATATATATATATATATATATATATATATATATATATATATATATATTGGCTATCGATCTATCATGATTTGAAGGTGTAATTCAATGCAGGTCGGGGTATTTGCCCGCTGAGTAGTTGTTTCCTTCAAATCATATTTAATCACATTAGTTTAGTCCACCTGGGCTAGGGGTCGCCGCTCTCGGTACTTGCTGTGATGCAAGTCGCTATCCGCCACAGAGACATCGAGGATGTCGGTCGGATAGTAGCATTCAGACCATATGAGAAGTTTCATACCTCTCACCACTATTCACTTCACCATAGTTTGTATATAACTAGCAGGTTGGCCACTATCATTTGTCTGTTCCATAACCTATGGCATACTGAAGAGAACAAATAAGTTCCAAATCGATCTATGTCTGGTTAGGAATTGACAAATGATATTGGCTATCGATCTATCATGATTTGAAGGTGTAATTCAATGCAGGTCGGGGTATTTGCCCGCTGAGTAGTTGTTTCCTTCAAATCATATTTAATCATATATATATATATATATATATATATATATATATATATATATATATATATATATATATATATATATATATATATATATATATATATATAATAAAATTTTTAAACATATATGTTATGGTGATGTCGCTAGGCAGGTATTTTCTATTCGGCGCGTGCTCTCGCCTGAAGTGGGATATGGTTGGGTTGAATAAGTTGATATGTTCAATTATTGTATTTCTATCAACTTTGTGAGAGGAGGTACGTCGTCTATTATCCTTTTTGGGTGCTATTAATTTAGGGTCAGTGTTACGTATATTTTTTAGTATTCTGTCGTTTTCTTTATCATAGCCCAGCGTAGCTAAAAAGAAAGTCTTGCAAACGCATATTTCTTCATGGTTTTCAGACCGTAAGTAATATTTAAAGGAGTGAACTCTCCGTGAAAATCGGTGTTTAGAAGTGTTTCTTTGTGTACGACTTTTTTTAATACCATTATAAATAAATTGTTTTTGTTGTTCTTTTGGTAACAACCAGTATTGTTTGTTAAGGTCTAATTGTCTAGTGTACCTAATTTTCCTTGCACAGTTCATTTTACATTTGCAAGATTTTTTTACTCGATGATCTTTTACCTTACTCTCTATTTTATGTTTTTTCCTTTCACTTATTGAGTCTTCAAACTTTCTTCTTTTTCTCTTTTCCCCTTTTTTTGTAAGTAAATTGCTTTCCACTCTATTGACTGCTCTATTGACAATATCTTCTAGGATGTTCGATCGAATAAAGGTTTCAATTGTAATGGGAATTTCGTTGTCTGAAATAAGCTCGTTGTTTTCCTCATTAACAATAATAATATTTTGCAAAGAACCAACATTCTGGTATCCACGAGAAATATTATCAGGTACTACCCTTATGTCAGACAAGATGTGTACTTTTCTTGTAGTTTGTGTTTCATTACGTTTACTAGAATTGGACTCGTTTTCGCTTAAATTATCAGAATCATACTCGGAACTTGGTACAAAATCTGGGTCTTCGTTTTCTTTGTTAGTCATTAAGGTACCATTTCTTTGAGCTTTAGAGACACCTCGCGTTATATTTAACTTGTCCTGTAACCGTTTATTTAACGCTAAGGAAACCATACGTATGGAACGACTTGAACTACTACTGCACGGCGCTCTAAAAATGTTATTTCCACTTAGTTATATAAATACCAATATTATAAAAATACGACTTACCCTGGATTCATGCTGGTTTTCTTTAAAATATATGTTATATAAATTCACAATCAAAACAAACAAACAACAATCACTGACTGACAGCACAAACTACCCACTACTATCTACTGACAGCAAATAAAACTTTTAAGGTTATGTTACTTACATATGTGTCATACTAAGGCTAAGCTTAATTGTCCTAAGTGAAATTACCTCCGGATTTCCTCCGGATTACACTGATTTCCTCCAGATTTCTTCGGATTACCCCGATCGATTTCCTCACGATTATTAAAGATTTCCTCAAAAGTGTACACCTGATTTCCTCAGCGGTTTGCCCCTCGGAAATTGCTAAATTAAAATACTAGTTCAAATTGTCCTAAGTGCAATTTTTATGCGCAGATAGGACATATTATTTTAGTATATGTACGATCGGACAATTTATCTTAGTAAGAGTGGTGTTTTATGCACTTAGGACGAATCTTTTAGGCATATAATGCAGTGCTAAACTCTTAGATAGGACGTTCTAATTTTGCACACATACTAGTCAAATGTGGGCGAATCCAAGGAGGCAAAAAAGTAAAAATGTCAAATTTTGCAGTTAGGACCTTTCATGTTAGTAGGGCAGTATATATATATATATATATATATATATATATATATATATATATATATATATATATATATATATATTTTTTTTTTTTTTTTTTTTTCAGGTATAGGAGCTTTATATGTGCGAAGGCGACCAAGGGTGCGTGTTGAAGCAATTCAAAGTGGTGGTGGACAAGAACGAGGAATTAGAAGTGGTACAGTCCCTGCACCTCTAGTAGTTGGTTTGGGAGAGGCCTGTGATATTTCACAAAGGGGAAATGGCTTATGATCATGCCTATATAGAAAAACTAGGCCAAAGGTTATTAAACAATATATATGGCTCCTTAACACATGTTATTAGGAATGGAGACCCCATTGAAACTTATCCAGGATGTATCAATTTGTCTTTTGCATATGTTGAAGGTAAGTTTTAAATAATATAAAATGATAAAGACTTCTTATGAGGAAAATGCCAACTCTAAAAAGGCAGTGGAAGAAAAAAGTCTAAATACCCTATGTATAGCACCAAGTGTGGCCAGTTAGAAAAAGAATACGAGTGATGTCTGTGAACTAGGTTGATATGAGATGGAATAAGACATATTTAATAAATAAATAATTGTTATAATGTCTGTATTAATCAAAGAATATAAATTACAATACATCAATTTATAAGAAACAGTTACAGGGTGTCCCAACCATAAGTAGGCACCCTGAATAACTTTGGAGATAAAATTTTTTTGAAAAATTGGTGAAATATGTCGACCTTGTTTATAAGGGGGGACATATTTTAATGTAATATTTGTATACCTATCATCATCCCTCTACCCTGCACGGCCACCCCCTCAAGAAATTCAAATGGCAAAGGGGTCGAGTGAAACATATTTTGAAAGGTCTTTCAATTTTCTACATAACTGTATATTTTTTTAAACTTTTATCGATTCGTTCCTGAGAAATAATTGTTTCATTATTTTAGGTTCGGGAAATAAAAATAAAAAGAAGCAGTTTAAATTATTTATTTTATTTATTTGTTTATTTATTTGGTTACAACTGCCCAGACAGAAATCCAATTACGGGGCAGGGATATTACAAACATATAAGTACAAACTATATAAGCATTAAGGGGTAATTAACAAAGTAATATTTCAATTTTGATTATAAATAAACACATACCTACACACATAATCATAAAAAATAAATATAAACACAGAGAAACATACCTTAGTTATTGATACAAAACTAGAACAGATGACAATATATTTCATAGTAACAACACAGTGAAGTGTCGTGGCCTATGACTGAGGCTTAAGAATAAAGTTCCGAATATCAGTTATTGTCGTATTTAAAATATCTATATTATTATGATGAGAGGCGTAGTTGGAGCACATACAATGCAATGGAGAAAACAATAATAAATTGGTTCGGGGCACAGGCAAATAGAACAAGGTGGATTGCGAGCGAGTTTGTAGGTTCGGAACATGAAAATTAATGAGACTAAGAAATTCCGAACAGTCTATTTTGTTATTTAAAATGTTGAAAAGAAAGACAAGAGAGTAATACATACGACGAGTATCTAGACTGTTCACATGAAATTCGTCTAGTGTGGCAAACCCCTATCCGGGTAGGTTTCGTGAACTTTGTACCACAGATATTTAAGGAATCGTCTTTGGGGCTTTTCAAGATTAACTTTATGACTTTCATAACCGGGATTCCATACAAGTGAACCATATTCAAGTTTTGACCTTACAAACGAATTAAAGAGGAGTTTTAGCGTATCTTCTTTGAAATCTTTACAGTTGCGTATAATAAAACCCAAGTTTTTATAAGCACTAGCAGTGATCACATTGATATGGTTGGCAAAGGATATTCTGGAATCAAAGAGAACTCCAAGATCTTTAAATTCAGTACAGTTGTTTAATACTACATTATTAATTTGATAATCAAATTTAACTGGATTTAGTTTACGAGAATATATCATCGAGTTACATTTAGAAATATTTATTGTAAGCTATTTTTATCACACCACGAGGAAAGCCATAATAGATCACCTTGTAATGTAGCACAGTCATCTACACAAGCAACCGGAGTATACAATTTTAAATCATCGGCGTATAATAGGGTTTTGTACTGTAAGTCACTGATGATGTCGTGTATAAAAATATTAAATAATAAAGGTCCCAGTACGGAACCTTGAGGAACACCAGATGTTGCAATGATCTCAACAGACCAGAACCCACGATACTGCACAGTTAATCGTCTACCCATCAAGTAGGATTCAAAGAATTTTAGAAATGATTCTGTTAGACCAAACGCAGATAGCTTGTGCAACAGAACACCGTGGTCCAGCCTGTCAAAAAGCTTTAGAAAAATCTGTATAAATGACATCAACCTGATTTCCTGCATCAAGATTTTCCGCTAAGAATTGTGTGATGCATATCAGATTGCTAGTAGTTGACCGTCCAGGCATAAATCTGTGTTGATTGTGGCATATTTGTGGCTGTACATGGTTAAAAAGAATATTATAAATTAAACTCTCGAAAAGCTTGCTAAAGTTGCAAAGAATTACTATAGGTCTGTAATTCTCAATGGCACTAGTATTTTTATTTTTGAATATTGGACATATTCTAGATATTTTCCAGACCTCAGGAAAGTTAGTTGTCTTAATACACAGATTAAAAATGTAGGTTAAAGGCTTGGCCAGTAGGATGGCACAGTCTTTAAGTAAGAAAGCCGGGATTCCATCAGGACCTGTAGTACATTTCGGTTTGGTTTTTCTTAGTGCCTTTAATACGTCATCCTCTATTACGTAAGGTATACTTAAGCTATTCATATTACAATGAGAAATATCAGAGTCTGCTGAAAAATTACTGGATGGAGTGTATGCATCTTGGAAAAAAGTAGCAAATGCATTGACTATCGCATGAGGCTCACTTAATGTGACATCATTATGGGTCATAACGTTAGGGATGGAGGAGTTGCTCTTTTTTTGTGTTTAAGTATGACCAAAAGTGATTCGGATTTGTTTTAATTTGACTTTCAATATTTACAAGATATTCTTTATGGGCAATATCAATATCAGTCTTTATGCTAGCCCTTAGTATTTTAAACTGATTCAATTCATAATCATTGCCATTTGATTTGTAGTTGCGCCAATGCTTACTCTTCGCTTTAATACTGCGGATTATGTTACCGTTATACCAAGGCGGATATTTACTTGATTTTGCTATAGTTTTGGGTACACTAAGGGCAAATATAGAGTCTAAAATAGAGTAAAACATATCACATGCATAATTAACGTCCTCACATTGAGCAAGGCTAGAAAAATCAGCGTTACTTAAGTCCCCATACAAATTATCGTATGTATTGTTCAAAATGACCCCCACCGACTTCCATACAGTAGTATAATCTGTCTTGAAATTCTGTACGAACATTTCTGAACATCTGGAGTCAATAAACGGCATTCTCGAACAATTCTCTCACGTAACTCTTCCAGAGATTCGGGTTTTGTTGCAAATACCTTCGATTTCAAATGTCCCCACAGAAAGAAATCCAAGGGAGTTAAATCGGGTGGCCTAGCGGGCCACTCCACAGGACCTCTTCTTCCAATCCATCGCTCAGGAAACCGATTATCCAAAAATTGACGGACTGCTATAGCAAAATGTGGGGGTGACCTTCCTTTTGAAAAAACAGTTTGCCCTCTAAAAGATTATCGTCTTCTTCGAGGATTTGGGTAATCATTGGGTCGATGTTATTTTCTAACAGATAGAGGTACTTTTCGCCATTTAAATTGTCAGGAATAAAAATGGCCCAACAATGTGATCCCCTAAGATGCCAGCCCAAACATTTAACTTCTGAGACCTTTGGGTATGAGTTTCCATGAACAAATGTGGATTGGTTTCACTCCAATACCTACAATTGTGCCTGTTTACCTCCCCATTTAACTGAAATGTCGATTCATCAGAAAAACGCGTATTGTACAGTAGATTGGCATTACCGTTTAATTGTTCACTAAAAATCTCACAGAATTCAAGCCGATGATCGGGATCATCTTCGTTTAAATCGTGTCCCAATTTAAATTTATATGGATGAAATTTGTGGACCTTTACAATTCGATGAACACTTCTTCGTGATACACCGGAAGCCTCAGCTACTTTCCTGATCGATTGAGTATTATCCATCTGCAATGACCCAGAACTGCCACCTCGACTGCTTCATTCTTTATCGGTCGCTGAGGTTCATGCTTTTTGTTTCCTACAGAACCTGTTTCCATAAATTTTGTCAATAATTGTAAAACATACTGAGAACCAACCCTACTAGCGGTGATTTCTATTGAATATGCGCTCCGTAGCTCTAGCACAATTATCGTTTTTAAAATAAATGCTGACAATTTCTATTCTCTCCTGAAAGGTATAAACCATTATGAGAACTCACTCTGGTAAAATGTATCTCGATTTAAAATTGGTTGTGAACAAATTAATGTTCAAGGACTATCAAATACTTATGAGTTTTTTATTATTCTAAAATTAAACGGACAAGGAAAGTGTTTTTTGTCGAAAAAACTCGTGTTGATTTGAGAGCACTAAAAAATGTAGTTTTTTTATAAATTCCAATACCCAGTGCTGTATATTTTAGATTTTTTAAACGATTTCGATTGTGTGTAATCATCAAAAATAAAATTATTTTCCTTAAGAACGAATCGATAAAAGTTGTATCACTCGACCCCCCTTGCCATTTGAATTTTTTGAGGGGGTGGTCGTGTAGGGTAGAGGGATGATGATAGGTATATAAGTATTACATTAAAATATGTCCCCCTTGGAAACAAGGTCGACTTGTTTCACCAATTTTTCAACAAATTTTTATCCAAAGTTATTCAGGGTGCCTACTTTTGGTTGGGACACCCTTTATATACCAGGGTACTTACACACTAAGCAAACAAAGTTTGATTATGATAACATAGATGAAATACCTCTACAATTCTGCAATAATATGCCATTTAACAAATAGTGTTTACTACAAGTAAAACCATAATGTATAATAATCACACAGAGGCACAGTGGTCCAAATTTAGTTGAGAACGGAACTAATATCTTTTTTCCTTGAAATGTCTTAAAAGCACTAAGGAATCATGGGAAAAATATGAAAAAAAATCTTGGCTTACAGATATGGTTTTTAAAAGGGGTGGCATGTCGGGAGCACTAGGTTCCGTATGTCTGTAGGGTTTTTTTGACTACGATCTTGTTTTAACCATTTAAAATTATTATAATCATTCTGTATATTAAACGGAATGATTATGAAATAAAAATAACGAAAATGAATTGATAATATTTAGGAGCTTAGGGGTAGTTTTGAAGGAAACACTACACTTTTTTACAAACATTTATTTCAAACAGGTCAACTTATCACTCAATTCAAACGTAGAATAACAAAAATAGGTCAGTTAAGTAATTTCAGTCACTTTCACTGTCGTCATCTGTTGATGATACATTTGTGGTTGTATCGCTTTCATCTGCCGAACCTTCTTCCATAACCGCTGCACAAAGCGGTTCAGTTTCCGGCTTAAGATCTGGTTCCTTTAACAGGCTTATAACCTCTGAACTAAAAGATGAGAGTTTCTTGTTCGGCAATTTTCTTAAAGATGATATTAATGGATCCGACGAAAGTAGTAACCTATACAAAATAAATCTTCATTTGTAGTCACCCTCGAAAACTTTCTGGTATGAAACTCTCTAAACTTTTTAAATCTTTATTCCGAGATTCCTGAGCTTCCTCAGACAGTTGCCCAATGGGTAATAGTGCAGTTCTTATTATTGCAGATCCGTGAAGGAGAATTTTATGAACTGACGCAGGCATGTAATACCATGGATACTTTTACACCTCAACCACCTGGTAGCCAAATGTTACATCTGGTTACGCTGGTCGTCAAATGTAACCGGGGAACCCCCGTGGTACCGTGATTTTAGTTTCGCCCTGTATTAGGATTACTCTCTTAATACAAGAGGAAACCAAATCAGGTATTTATGGAAAAGCCTTCACTTTACCTGTCAATAAGAACTATTCTTATTGACAAGGAAAGCAAAGAAATTTCCTGTGCCTGCGGCTAGCTGATTTTTTTGGGAGGCAAGGGCCGTGCGTTTCTTGTTTCCTTGAGACCTTGATTCACTATTATTCACTTCAAATAATTCTATCAACGAGTAGTAGGCGAGGATGAACAAGTAATATAAAAAATATGTTTATATTAAGGGCGCCATCTGCAGTTTTACCAGTGATTACTTTTTCATCCCCCCAACTCAGAACCTACAGAATTTCTGTCTAAGGTAGAGACAGAATAAAAAAATTAATAAAATTAAGTATTTATTAAATCAACAGCAACACAAAATGGTAATCTAGAATTATCGACAAATTTATATACAAGAATTTATTACGAGTGGGTGAAACTCGTTCACCGAACACAATCAAAAAGAAAATAACTTGCCACACTCCAGCGAAGGCTGACCTGTGATGGAAATGGTGGCGTGAGTCTTGAAGTTAACGTTTTCTCTTCTGGTATGGACACCTAGTTTCTTAATACATAGTCTACCGATGAAATGAAACGTTACTCAAAATTGTGGAGCGATATCACGTTACAAGTTACAGATGAATTCTGGTCATCCAAATAAAACATCCACGGAACTAATCCTCTGGATCCAAGAATCGTGACTTCTTAATTTGCCAATGTGCAAATATTAATGTCCAAATGAAATTGGAAGTGTGAAATATAAATTCACAAAAGAAATTCCAGATGAATTTTATTAACGATGAATAATTTAGGAATTTTATTCAAAATTTTAGCGATGAGTTATATTAGTTTTAACAGATTAATATTAGCAATGAATTATATCAGATTTTTTTAATCAATGATGAATAAATTTAACGATGAATAAATTTTATTAAAAATTTTAGTTAACGATGGATAATTTAATTTTATCGATGAGTTTTTGCTTAATAAATTTTAGCCGGCTTCAGACTATGTATTTAAGAAAGGAATAAATAGAAACATATTATTAGAACATGTGTCACATCTTCACAAAAAAATTAGAAAAATTAATTATTAACTTTTCCTTAAAAATATACATCTTGAAGAGAACTTGCAAGAAAAATAAATCATTTAAAACTATTAGTATTACCTGATGGTTGTTCACAACACTAGTAAATTAAGATAACATTTCAAAAGTTGATTGATGTTATCGATTGTCTGCCAAGAGGTGTTGCCGGTGCAAAGTTGATTATTAAAATGGCTTATCTTCCTGTCTCTATCAACGAGGTAAACTAGTTTGATATAAAAAATCAAACTTTATAAAATAAGATATGAAAGTAACTAAAATAAATTCATAATATATCTCAAATAATATTTAATGATTAAAATCCACTATAAGAATAGTCTAATGGTACTACATAACACATGTATTACACAATGTGATTTAAATTAATTTTTCCTAAAAGTAGATCGTAACGCCATCTATGTGCGGTATGATAAGTTGTCTCCCTAATGTTAGACAACTGGGAAGTTTATGAAACAGAAAACTTTAACAATAGTAGCTGAAGGTCAAACCAACCAAAGGCAGTCGCAACCCTTCTGAAAGGAAAACTATACACAGCTGTTCTCAATTTGTTGCGATTTAATTAATATCGACGTAAATATTGAATATTTATCTAATAAGGTAATAAATGATTGCATATTTTATGTGACACATATTTCTAACAATATTTTCTTTCAGTGTGAAAGCGTTAACTTTGGGGACTGTTATTACAACAAAAGTACTTAAATAATAAACAACATTGGATAATGTAAATATGTACAAAATACTATTAACTTAGATGGTAAACATAATAATTCCCTAATAAATATGAGATCGACCAAAGGTTAAACAGAAATTCTTCACCTACTAAAAATACTCTATTATAAACAATTTCGAACCAGATAGATATTTGGAGGTTAGTGTATATTTATCATTATATTCCGGACAGTGACGTTTTTGAACGGAACAATACCATGGATACTTTTCCACGAACAGTCTGGCCGTTTGCCCTGCATATTTGTCGAAAACCTCACAGTTAATCTCGTATCCACACGATAATGCAGATAGTATAACGCCGAACCTTCTAATTATCTCTTCATGAATACCAGTTATGGAAGCCGATTGAGCTGGATCTTTAAAAAAACGTCTAGCTGTATTTCCGTCATTTGTACTCCCACTTCCACCAGGTTTCGGAATGTCTACTAATAACCCCATTTTTTTTCCTGAAATCTTGTAATTTTTTTTCGCACTTCAACAATGGATTTATTTTCTCCTCGTATCTGCCACTTTTTTATCTCCAATCTGTATGATACATGTAAAAGACATTCAAAACGTCGAATCTATGCATGTAAAGTTGATAAACCAAATTGAAAAGATTGTTCGTCTGCCTGCTTTTGTAAAACTGCATCAATGTTATTCATTTCAACAGGTTTTGCTTTACATAAGTAGCAAATCTGAGCAGAAGATGTGTCAGTAAGGGCGTTACAAACCTTTCCGTTTATCATTGACATTATGCAAATATATCTAATTCTGATGTCTCGGTTCTGAACTGTACAATTAGTTGGCTGAAGTTCTGCTATTTGAGCTTCAATGTGTTGCATTTCTGCCAAAGAAAGTTCTGTGGTTTCCTTTTGAAACTGGAAGCGAATCGGTCGACAATACCTTGTAGAGGATGGCCTAGGATTTTGCCATACAATTCGTTTTTCTTGATCTGGTTGCTGAGAATAAAGTTGAAGTGGTACCAAAGATGATAAAAATAAATCACCATCACTTAATCCCATCTCCTCATATCGTTGTTTACACCGTGAATGTCCAGTACTACCATCGCAACCCCATTTAACTAATAATACCAAATCCTTCGATTGTTCTTCAGTCAAACTTAAAATAACTGGTCCCTGTAATTAAAGTATACGATTTGCAGTGTGAACTAAAAGATCTTGAAGCCGAACTTCTGCCAAGGTTTCCGTAATAGTGAACGCTTCTTTCGGGGGTAGCATCTTCTCTTAGCTTCCAGAACTCTATGGTAGGCGGGATAAATATCAGCGTTATGTTTTTTCCCCTCTTTTCGTAATAGTAAATACTGGTGCTTTGACAATTTTCCTTCGACAATAAGTGAAACTGCTTCATCTTCATTGTATGGTATAACATTTTTCCGTTCTCTAGTCTTGAGCCATGAAGATCTTATCTTTCCAGCACGAGTAGGAGTTGTGAACACAGCTTCTGAAATCAGTTTAGAAGCTGCCTATTGACCCCTTTCTTTAAGACTTTTTTTGGCAGCAAATGTAAGTTCCTCAGCTTCATATACTGCTGCTATATTTTCCACTCTCTTTCTTTTCGCTCTTTCTCCTATTTCTAAAAATGATTTCTATGGACGACCAGTTGATGTACTTGCCCTGCAGAGGGCTCCTTTCTCTGAACCAAATCTGATTTTTCAAAAACAAATGCTCCATTTAACTAACTGTCATTCCTTTTTAAAAATCGATCCACAGTATTCGCGCAATTTTCAAATTTTTCAAAAACTTTACTGCAAAAACGACTACACTCCTTCTGAAGATGTCGTTCTTCGTCAATATTACCTTCTATTTCTAAGTATTGGACTAAATAATTGAGTAGATGCTTTGTTTGAATATTGCGGTTTTCTCTGGATTTCTTTCGTAAAATATCGAAAAGTTGCCTTCTCGTTAACATTTTCAATAAAGGACGAAATTTCCTAAAAATTAAAATATTAGTATTAACATTATTCGTAGCATTATTATTAAATAATTATTAATTATTTTATGCCATATCACGTTTAATGTATGTATAGAAAAATAATACATTCTCACAGAGACTCAAAATAAATTAAATATTTTGAAACTGGGTGGTCCTCAAATATTTGATATGTTTTTACTGACACTTCAAGCTATTTTTTTAAATATTTTTCGAGAGCGGGGACTCGCGGGGATTTTTCTGTAGGTCTACGTGAAGTTTAAAATTTACACTGATTTGAGTGAGAAACAATGCAGAAATTAATGCTTGTGAAATAAATAAATTGCTTACCTAACTAAACTGTCCAATATATATTTCACCAAAATAGCACACAAAATATTAACTACCACCTCTGAACAAACTTGGGCTACTAAACAAACTTTTATTATATTAAAGCGCACTACATAAATGCTTGGGTTTACCCAGGCATACAAAGCAGGCAGATCGCCGTAATGACCTGAAATTCTAGGAAGGGATGGTCTGGGTATTTCCGCATGCGCCCCTAAAATTTTATTGAGGTACAACAACCTTGAGAAAATGGGACTTTTTTCCGCTTTTAAACCAGATCGGAACCACTGTGAGAGGGTACAATAAATTAGTATTTTACTCTTTTATATCAATAAGGCAGGGAATTAAATGCGCCCGAAAGTACTCTCTTTGTTGAAGTAGGTTTAAATATTTTGGTTTCCATTAATAACCTGATGATCCATAGTTCTTCTTATATTCATGGATGTAATGTAAATGGGATCATCATCCTCCTCTACTATTTTATGTTTCAAGGTGTAGAAATTGATAAGGCTAGACGAATTAAAATTAAGACTGATAAAAGAGTATACACGCACAAATATAGCATAAAAACTCAAAACCAAAACACGACAGCACTAGCCAAACACGCCATAGAACAAAACCACCGATTTAATTTTAACAACATACAAATATTAGAAAAAGAACCTAATTATAACCGAAGAAACATACATGAAATGCTACAAATAAAAAGACATACCAACGCCATAAATAATGATATAGAAAATTTAAGCGAAACCTACTTTAACTTAAATGATTGGGGTACATTACGACATGATATCAATTTTTACATCTGACCGATACAAAATAATAATTCTTAAAATAAAATATTATATATTCACTATTTAAGCAAAACACCCACAGTAAACCATATACATTCCAACGTTATCTCTATAACATAAACAAAACTTTAAGAGCACACAAACTATGTTAAAATATCTCAGTTGCGTTAAAACAGACAACCAAACAACATGTAATAAAAAACTTTAAAAAACAAATTTCTAATAACTAATAGTGTAAGTAAATTTTAATGTACAATAACCATAACTATGTGTTTAAAATATTATATTAATTGTAGTTCTCTGATGATGGTGTAATAAACCGAAACGTTAGAAAAAAAAATTTAATTAGCTACACCTGACTGAAATCCCCACAAAAAAACTATCAATATTAATTGATAATAACGGTCGAAAAAAAGAAAATATATATGTATATATATATATATATATATATATATATATATATATATATATATATATATATATATATATATATATATATATATCACACATCTGGCTTCAGAGCGTATTCTCACAGAACCGGCAGGGAGCGTCCACTCTAAATTCGTAACAGATTTCTGTTCAGTTTCTTCATTATACTCCAGCACTTATCGTTAGATGTCGTTTCCTAACATATTTTTTCAAAAATGGTGTAGTTAGTTTCACTTTCCCGTCACTCAGCGTCACTCAGCTTCCATAAACCATGCACCTAGCGTCCAAAGTATTTGTTGACCATTCATTCTACTTACTCGAGAGCGTCCTTAGTGTATCCTTTCTGTTTATTTTCTCGATTACTGGGCGTCCTGCTGTGTTGCCAAGTTTTTATTGTACATAATGGTTATAACGTAATAAATCTAGACAGAAACTACTTTTATTTCGTTTAGATAATATAATTATTAAGCTGATTATTATTAAGCTGCATATTTGTGTTTTATTATGGCTGACCTACCTTCTGTTGATTAGAGGTAGATGTAAGGAATATGTTTTTTTGCCTACAAAAAAATTTACTTCGTCGATCATGACCTACTGAAAACGGTTATAAAATATGAAAATTTAAAAAACATATGCTTTGTTTAATCGAAAAATTTTATTAAGAAGGAATGTTCAGAATTGCAAATAGCCTATATTCATATTTTTGGGAGAAAATATTCATTGTTAATATTTAATTTATTCAAATAGTTAAGATATCAAATAGTTATTTTTACAAATACACTAATATTACTAGTAGCAAGAAATTAACCAAATTTAACAACAACTCAATTAGCTTCCATTAAACCACCATCCAACATAATACACTTATCGAGCCGCTTTTTTCACATGTTTATAAACTTTTCTCAGTTCTTGGGGAGTAATTTCTTAGCATGCATAATAATACTGGCGCATGTATAGTTCATCTCTGTTGTTATGAGGATTTGTGTACACTTTTTCTTTTAGTAATCCCCATAAATAAAATTCCAGTGGCGTCAGGTCTGAAGTTCCAGGCGGCCAGTGTATTTATGGGCTGTTGCATCTTATCCAGTGCAGAGGAAAGTGCTTGTTTAACTAGGTGCGAACTACCCTGGAATTATTAAAGGATGACCCATCTAATTGTAGATATGTCGAGTAATATATAATACGAGTAATAGTAATTCATCAAAAATGTCTTGCAAGTGGGTATTTAGAAAATTTAAAACATTTCAGAATTCATATTATTTTCAAAAAATATAATCCAATAATAATTTCGTTGAATATTCCGCACAAAACATTAATTTTCTGAGAGTATTGTCTTTTACAGTTTATTACAAAATTAGGATTATCTTGTGCCCACCATCTGCAGTTCTGTGAGGAAACAATACCATTCGTAATAATTAATAAATGTTGCATCGTCACTGAAAATTATTTCCTTAAGGAAATTTGTGTCATTTAAATAATTTCCTTGTGCCCATTAGCAAAACTCCAACCTTCTTACAATATCTCTTAGTTCAACTGTATGGTATGTAAGTACTTAGGTTTATATGTTTTTAATATATGACGTTTGAGACATCTCCACACTTTCTGAAAACATTTACTTGCAAACCTAATTTTCGGACACTTACTTTGGGATTAGCACACAATGTTTTACTATCATTTCATTAATCACTGGATCAACCTGTTTATTATTTAAATGAATTGGTCTTGACTTAGAAACACTTCCAGTATTATTAAAAGTGTTATGAATATTTGCAAAAGTTTTAAAACAAATATTTCTGCAACTAAATGAAAGAGAAAATCTGAAATTTGTATCGATTCCATTTGATTCTCGAATCACCCGTGGTATTGGTAAGATTTTTAAAGATATGAGATGACAGTGGTTCATTCATCGGGAAATAAACTACAACAACTTTTAGGCAATCCAAAAGACAAAATTCAAACAAACGAAAAGACGGGGATTTACGAAATTAGCTGTAAGGACTGTAATCAAAAGTATGTTGGAAAAACTAGACGATCAATTCAAACTAGAGTCAAAGAGCATATGGCCCATCTCAAATATGGTAGAACAGATAAGTCTAGTGTTGGCCAACATGCGTTTGAGAAAAACCATAAAATAGATATTAGCACTTTAAGATTAATTGGGAATGTAACAAATACTAGACATCTGGATGCATTTGAATGCTTGGAAATCACACAGTGTAAAGATAGTATGAATAGTGACAGAGGGCCAATTCCAGGTAGCCCGCCTTATTGGTTAGTGGGTCACGGTTGGGTCACGGTTCACCGAACCGTGACAATAGTTTAGGTAATAGGGTGCATTGTTAGCATAAGGTTAGTATATATATATATATATATATATATATATATATATATATATATATATATATATATATATATATATATATATATATATATATATATATATATATATATATATATATATATATATATATATATATATATATATATATATATATATATATATATATATATATATATATATATATATATATATATATATATATATATATATATATATATATATATATATATATATATATATATATATATATATATATATATATATATATATATATATATATATATATATATATATATATATATATATATATATATATATATATATACATCTCGGTATCTATTTTGCTTCATTACATATTGCGGTCAAATTGCGTCACATAGAAGGAGTTAGTTCAGACATGATCTAAGTAAAATATATTGTTTAAAAAACGATTTAGAGTCCATCGGTATAAATTTTATTAAGATTGATTTATTTTTTAAATATACATAATTTTTTACCATGGTCAATATTTTGCATCCGCCCTTGTTAATTATTATTTTGATACCGACATATATCGGCTTATATACTACTAACTATTTTACTTCCATATAAATATACTGTGTTCATAATGGGCATTATATTGATTCCGCAACGTTGTCATGTTTAACGTATAATACTCTTCTAGCAATTTTATGGAAAATCGTGTGAATTATATTACTTACCAATACTTACCATTTTGCATCCAATTAAATATACCGTTTTAATAGTTTTAGTCCTTTATTATTTTCGTTTGTTGATTATTTCTTTGGCTTATTTTTGTTTGACAATGATTACACTATTACTAATTACTACATTAAAAACAGCAACTGATTTACAATTAATTTCCAGGATAATTGGATATCTTGATTATTTATTGCGATTTTATACAATGTGTTATAATTTTTTTGCTTTACTTACATTTGTAATTATTTAAGCAAAATGTCACAAATATTTTTTAAATTATGACTGAAATTGTATACTTACCAGTAATATTACAATAAATAACCAGAATTGCGATGGAAATTAATTGTAAATTTTAAAATTACATTTTTAAATAAACAGAAAATTTGCTTTTAAATGTTTCAAAATTATATTTTCACTCTATACGAGTTTCGGCTTTTTAGGCCTTTTCAAGAGTACAGATGAGAGGTACTCTCAGTCCTCTCATCTGTACTCTTGAAAAGGGCTTAAAAAGCTGAAACACGTGTAGAGTGAAAATATAATTTTGAAACATTTAAAAGCAAATTTTCTTTGTTTATTTAAAATATTTAATAATGTTTCACAAGGAGCCAACCGCAGAATCAGTACAGTGTATTTAAAATTACTTTAGTATAGCGATAATAAAAAATATTTTAAAAATATTCCATTGCCAATTAAAAAGTAATATGTGTTGAACTTTGGTAGTTATTTATACATCAGTGGGATTTGATATTATCTATGAAGAAAAATGTAAATAGGTTAATTTTTAAATGGATAATATCACTCATCCCACATGTTCCATATCCACTTTTATCTTTTGCTTAAAATAAAACTATTTTCTAAATTTTATGTATACAATGTTTTAATGAGTGAAATATTCTTGAGTTTAATCGACCCTAGCCCAAGAAAAACCATTGATGAATATCGAGCCACGGTAAAACTAATTTTTTTTATACCATTTATACCATTCTGTCCATCATTTAATATATTGAACATGTGCTTTTGAAATTTTTTTTACCCATCATTTTCAGGCAGGTATGAATTTATTTACTTGTTTAAATTTTTTTCTAAACCTACGACAAAGATAAAATTTTGTCGTAGCTACTGCGTTACCTACAAGACGCGCATGCATCACATCTATATCTCAATACAGCATAAAATTAATACTCATAAGTTAGAATTGTAAGAGTCGCTATTGTGCGCTTTGTGTGCGCATATGTGCGCTTTGTGTGTACATATGTGTGCGTGTGTGTTAAGTAACCAAATATAGGCTTGTAGGTACTCAAATGAACGGGAATTGACTGAAGAATTCAATGGTGCTTTAGATATTTTTTTATGTCCATAATCTAGAAATTTTTGATTTAATTTTTTTTTTTTTTCTATAAAAAAATTAACATAATTTTTGGAATCCTGATAAAATGTACAAAGAAACAAATAGCCGCAAGCAACTGTTATAATAAATTGTACATATCATCCCTTAACTTCTAACCACCCTAACTCTGTTAATTTTAATCTCTTAATTTTAATAATAGCAAAAAAGTCAAGAGATTATTTTTATGTAAAATTTCATGCTTTACAATTTTTATTTGAAACTTTTTACTAGCTTTTACCCACTTTGAATAATTTTGAAAAACGCTATATTTTTTTCCATCCCTTCTCGGGGGTTGAAAATAATTTTCTTTCATTAATCGTGTTCAAATACTTCAAAGTAACTCATATCAAAAATTCAAGTATTTCCAAAATTTTGATTTGTCGACCTATTTGATTGGACTAATACAATAAAACTGACTGTAAAATTGAACCTCGATGAGTTTGCGCATTGCGGTTGTTTCAACCCGGGAATTTTAGATGATAAGTATAACAATTTTAGATAATTTTACCTAACCTCCAAAGTCCATACAATTTTTTTTATCACTAATCTTTTTAATGTTTTAAAATAAGGTCAAGATCTTTGTAGCAGCAAACTATTCCATGATATACAGGGTGGGGCAATAGTGCGTCGGACCTCGATATCTCGAGTTCTACGATAGCTAGAAATTTTTTTAAAAAATTGCAAGTAAACTAGATAAAAAAGTCTATAAGTGGAAATTATTTTCGAACATACAAGGCGAGCCAAGACGAAATTACAGGACCAAGTGCCTTTTTTTTAAATGGAATGCTATGTATATCAGAACATTTTTTTGAAGCCTCTTTCTAGGCTCTATTCATTCCTATATTATTATTGGCTATCTCCCAACCACTTTGATGTAATGAATTTTTTTTGTTGAAATAATGCCATCTGCAGATGGATATTAAAAAAATCACCACAGTCACAATTATGGGTTTTAAGAAAAACTTATGTGAATACCAGTTACGAGACATCTAATTAATATTTTTGAATCATTTTCATTTCCTAAAAATGTACAGGGTGGCCAAAAATTAGTATTCAATTAAGAACTTTTTAAATTGAATTTTCTCAATTTTTTTCAAATGGAACCGAAAATGATTGCAATTAGCCATAGGGAAGTACTTACAAAAAATATTCGTTTTTCATTTCTACATCACGTCGAAAAATATACAGTGTTTCATTTGAAAAAATTGAGAAAATTCAATTTAAAAAGTTCTTAATTGAAAAATAAACACTTATTTATTTATAAAACAAAAATGGTTGCAATTAGCCATAGGGAAGTACCTACAAAAAATGTTCGTTTTTCATTTTTACATCACATCGTTGAAAAATATACAGGATGTTCCATTTGAAAAAATTGAGAAAATTCAATTTAAAAAGTTCTTAATTGAATACTAATTTTTGGCCACCCTGTACATTTTTAGGAAATGAAAATTATTCAGAAACATTAATTAGATGTCTCGTAACTGGTATTCACATAAGTTTTTCTTAAAACCCATAATTGTGACTGTGGTGATTTTTTTAATATCCATCTGCAGATGGCATTATTTCAACAAAAAAATTCATTACATCAAAGTGGTTGGGAGATAGCCAATAATAATATAGGAATGAATAGAGCCTAGAAAGAGGCTTCAAAAATGTACTTATATACATAGCATTCCATTTTAAAAAAAAGGCACTTGGTCCTGTAATTTCGTCTTGGCTCGCCCTGTATGTTCGAAAATAATTTCCAGTTATAGACTTTTTTTCTAGTTTACTTGCAATTTTTTAAAAAATTTCTAGCTATCGTAGAACTCGAGATAACCATGTTTCTTATAAGAAGCTTAAATAATGACAAAAACATTTGTAGAGAGGCGAGGTATAGAAAAGCATTTTTACAGTATACAGGGTGTCCCAGATTTAAACAGACATATTCTAGTGGAAGGTTGAGCACACTCAGCTGAATTCAAAACACCCCTATACTTACCGTTGAATGCGAATCGTTTTTGAGGTACGGGGTGTTTTATGGTTTTTAACCAGAACTTTAGTCCGCCATATTTTTGAAATGACTGCACATATTTAGAAAAAATTTGGTATACATGTTATACTCTTTTAGGTCAATAAATAGCTTAAGTAATTTTGGAAAAATTTTAGGACCGACCTCCATTTTTTTAATATGGCTCTTAGGGTCGTTAACATCACACTGTATATTATTTTTTGGTAAATGTTAGTAAACTTTTAAAAAGCCTATGGACCAGTTTATGAAATAATATCATAATATTTGATGGCACGTTTATGGTTATTCTTCAATAAATTTTCAAAAGTATTGAAATACCAAATTTGACATTCTACAAATAACACAATCCAGTTGCTAACATCATTATTTTATTAATCTTAGCTAAATACCCCGCGGAAGAGATTATTTGTTTGTGTAATAAAACGATGCAATTAACACATGACATTGTTGCATTAAAAATCCCAAGTAGGCACATGTCAAAAATGTAATTTTACAAATAAGAATTGCTGTTCGCTCTTAGTAATTATTAGAATAAGTGACAAAAAAAAACAGTTATAAAACTAAAAATTTTAAGATGCGATTTCAATTTGGTAATGAAGATTATGCGGATATTATTTTTGTGTATGGCTATTGAGACGGAAATGGGAGAGCTTCAAAAAGAGAGTATCAAAAGCGTTTTCCAAATGCCGTGTATCAGATCATAGAACGTTTTCAGAGGTATACCAATTTAGTTAGGGAACACGGACAATTTCCGTCAATAACAAAGCATGAACATGTTCCCAGAGCTTTTCCACAAGAAGAGCAAATATTACAGGTTGTGGAAAATAATCCATCCATAAGTGTTAGAAAAATAAGTAATGAGTTAGCAGTACCTAAGACACCTAAGACAAGAGTATGGTGAACATTAAAGAAGGAAAATTTGTATCCATTTCATGTTGAAACAGTTCAACGTCTAGAAGAGGGTGACGATGTTCCCCGCTTAACATTTTGTAGGTGGATTTGGCTCACTGAAGAACAATATCGAGAGTTCTATTCACGGATGAAGCCCAATTCACACGTGACGGAATTAACAACTGTATAAATCAGCATGTTTGGGCAAGCGAAAATCCACATGCAGTGATTCAGAAACATTCCCAATACAGATTTAATATTAATGTGTGGTGTGGTATTTACAATAATCATCTAATAGGGCCCCACATTTTTGAAGAAAGACTAACTGGTGAAGTTTATTTAAACTTCCTTAGAGATATCTTGCCAGAATTATTAGAAGGCATCAATACTAGGGGTTTGTGGTTTCAGCACGATTCTGCTGGACCCCATTTTTCTGTACTGGTCCGGGATCATCTGAACCAGCATTACACCAACAGATGGATTGGTCGCAGAGGTTTGATAAACTGGCCACCGAGGTCTCCTGATCTTACACCTCTGGATTATTTTTTTATGGGGTCATCTCAAGTCAGAGGTGTACAATGAAGAGTTCAATACACGAGAACAGCTTCTAGAAAAAATATTACTGTATGTGATAACATTAGAAATAAACCGGAAGTGATTGATAGGTCAGCGAAAAAAACATATTAAAACATTCTCGAAAATGTATTGACGCTGGGGGCATTCAATTTGAAAATCTGTTATAGTTTTAATTATTTGCACAGTTTTTGATTTTTTTTTAATTATTTAAAGTTCTAAATAAATTTATTTTGTCAAAATAAAATTGCAAACTTTTGTCTTTAATATTTTCAAGTTATTCTCAAAAGGTATTTAATATTTTTTTAAATTGTGCTTGTTAATTCAAGCCTCTTCACTAACATTATATTTCTTTCATGAAAGAAATGGAATGTGTATTATTTTGGATGAAATTTAAACTAAAAAAGCTTAGAAACACTGTCAAAACAAAAATAAATAATGACCTCTTCTGCGGGGTATTTAGCTAAAATTAATAAAATAATGATGTTAGCAACTGGATTGTGTTATTTGTAGAATGTCAAACTTGGTCTTTCAATACTTTTGAAAATTTATTGAAGAATAACCCTAAACGTGCCATCAAATATTATGACATTATTTCATAAACTGAGCCATAGGCTTTTTAAAAGTTAACTAATATTTACCATAAAATAATAGTGTGATGTTAACTACCCTAAGAGACATATTAAAAAAATGGAGGTCGGTCCTGGAATTTTTCCAAAATTACTTAAGCTATTTATTAACTTAAAAGAGTATAATATGTATACCAAATTTTATCTAATATAAATATGTGCAGTCATTTCAAAAATATGGCGTACTAAAGTTCTGGTCAAAAACCATAAAACATGTATGTATGTACCTCAAAAACGGTTCACATTCAACGGTAAGTATAGGGGTGTTTTGAACTCAGCTGAGTGTGCTCTACCTTCCACTAGAGTATGTCCGTTTAAATCTGGGACACCCTGTATAAACTAGCCGCACAATAAAACGAAGTAGAACACTTATTTACCTCATTTATATTTAAAGAGGTACATTATAATATCAATTTTGACCAAATGATTTTAAAAAAAATTTAAATGCTAAGCATAATCATGAAGGTTCATTCAAGAAGTCATTTATCATAAAATTTTACCAATTTATATTATAATTTAGGAACTAGTCACGTTCAAGTTGCATATTCGCAGTAAAAACTTATATAAGGGGCCTTCTGTAAAACATGTACACTGTTTCTTTATATTGTATCTTTAGTCTATATGAGCTTGTCCATCAATGATATCATCCATCTTTTGTTAATTTTTGACCTTCTCCTCCCCTACGTCACACTGATTAAATGAGACATATCTTAAAGTGTAATAAAGTTACAACTTCCAAGAGCCGCTTTCCTCCTAAAAGTATGAAATCATTCATGGACGAGTCTATATAATTTAAAAAATTTTAAATAAATTAAGTATGTCTATGCATATGAAACAAAATAGATAGAGTTATTACAAATTTAGACCCAATCTAAAAATGTATACGCAGAACAGTAACCATACAATGTTGTCAAGTTGTTGGTAGTAAAATAGTCATCATTATGAAAGCGTATACTAATCTGCCGTATATTAGTCAGCGCCTCTGTAGTGGAAAAGGTTCAACTAAAATATTCAAAAACGTTCATTATTAAGACCATTTTGAGTCCAGCTAAAATTCAAATATACAGTTATCTAGACAGCTCACTACAAAATTTGAATTATTGGAGGGAAGTTTGTGATATTTTGCTTCAAATAAATTTAAAAAGAGAACTGAAACTAATTTTGGCGCCAAATTACAAGACAAAACTATTTTGACTCCGATATTCGGAGTCAAAATATCGATATGTAATGTTCAGGCGTAATGCGTAGTCTCTAAAATAGATTGTCAGATATATATATATATATATATATATATATATATATATATATATATATATATATATATATATATATATATATATATATATATATATATATATATATATATATATATATATATATATATATATATATATATATATATATATATATAGAAAATTTGTGTTGGTAGAAATTTTTTTTTTGTTTGACGCGGGTTCCTTTGACAACAGGTGCTTTTCTAGTTTAAAGTGGCGCCCTTAAAATTATTGTTTTACCCACCCTACTCTTCGGCTGAGTGTTGGGTAATATTTGTTTTGCCGCGCAATCAACGCAATCCGTTTTCAGGCTAAATTGTGTAAATAAGAAGAGCGCGTCGCACAAGTCTGAGAACTATTATAAACGCTTATTTAGCATAATTAGAAAACTTATAAATTAGCTCCATAACCTTTGTAAACTCAGTTTTATACTCACAAGGTTATAATAAACATATTTATATCAAAATCATTATTTCTTCAGAGTCAACGTTGACTCTTAATTAAATAAACAATTTTTAAACATTAAAAAAAAAAATATAAAATATATTTTTAACTCTTATATATCCCTTATTAATATATCTTTTTGTTTTATTAAATTCTCCTTCATATTTTTATTTATTTAATATTTGTATTATTTTGGTTAAGAAATTAAAAATGTTTATATTGGTTTTTGGTAAGGATGGGGAATTTTGGAAAAACCAGGGGTAGTGTGATGTGGGGTTTCGGGAAATGGGTGTTGTAGTGTCATGTTATGTTGTCTCTCTGTTAGTTACGTTACCGTCGTTGGTCGTATAACGGTAGTCTTTCGTAGATGTACTTGTGTATGCAGTATGTTATCGTCTGATGTGTGTTATGTCTCTTTATCAGTGCAGAGGTATGTAGTTTGTCAAGAATTTTTGTGCCGTCTCAGTTATATAGTCTTCCATATAGCTTAGTCCGTGTTGTCTGTGTAGGTATTCTAGGTTAGTGTATCTGTTCGCGTTTGTCAGTAGTCTCAGTAATTTTGTGTTGTTTGTAGTATGTTGTACTGTGTGTCGGAAATAAAGCTCCATGCGTATGCGCATGTTAATATCGATCTAATTAGTGTTTTGTATAGTAGTAATTTGTTGCCTGTGGTGAATGTACTGCGTCTGCTGATTCATGCATGTATCTTGATTAATGTTCCGTATGTCATGTTTATTGTTTGTAATGTGTTGTTTGAAAAATAGCCGAGGTACTTTACTGTATTTTTGTCTTGTATTTCTTTGTCGGTTATTTTTAGTTTGTTAAATGTTGCTATGTTTGTGAATTTTTTTGTCGTAGTTATAGTCTGTGTTTTCTTTTCACTGATTTTTATCTTCCAGTCCTTGTAGTAATTCGTCAGTATGTTTATCTGGTAGCATATTTTCTGTGTTGGCAGTCTGTGCGATAATGATTGTCCGTATATAATCGTGTCGTCTACGTAATGTGTTCGTATTAGGGTAAGTGGGTATGTTGACAGTGCCTTGCGGCACTTCTACTTTAGTGGCTTTAAGCGACAATACAGCATCGTCGATCCTTACCTGAAACTTTCTGTCTTCGATGTAGCTCTTTACCAGGCTAATAGGAAAGTGTTTTTTTGTTTGAACAGGAGGCCCGCATTTCAAACCGTGGCAATCGCTTTTTCTACGTCGAGTAGTAGCATTACTGTGGATTGTTTTTTATTGTGTCCGTTCATAGTGTCCTGCAAGACTTTGCACAGTGCCATTGTGGCCACTCCTGAAACCGAATTGATTTTTTTGGTATTGTTTTTTTTATCTATTATTTTATTTATTCTTAACAGTATTATTTTTTTCAGTTAGTTTGGCTGTAGCATTTATTAGTGATATATGTCTTCCTGGATCCTGCGCATTTTTATTCGGTTTTTAGAATAAAAATTTGGGAAAATATTGCAGTTTTATTATATGTATAGGTAAGAGAAAAGAGGCATTTGATAGGGATATTTTTCAGGATTATGTTGGGGAGATTATCGGGACCGTGTGCTTTTTTAGGAAATTTTTTGATGATTTCTTTAATGTCAGTTGAGGATGTAAGGAGTTTAGCAAGTTTATTGTTGTTGAATAGTATTTGCGTCATTTTTTACCGTTATGTGTTGTGGTGTCGTGTCAAGTTGGGATGTATGTAATTTTTGTAATAAGTAGTCTGCTATAATGTCCGCTTTTGCCGTATCGCCCACTATAACTTGTCTGTTCTGTGTCAATGTAGGTATAGCATTGAAGGATTTACGTAGAAGTTTCTTCATTTTCCATAATGTATTGTCTTGTCCGAATAGTTCTTGTAATTTTTGATTCCATGTACTGTTTATATGCTCGCTCTGTTCGTTGCAGTTTGTTAAGTTTTTGTTTGTCTATGGGTCATCTGCTTTTGCCATTTTTTTCTTACTGATCTTTTAAATTTTTTAGGTCTACGGGCAAACTGTCTTGTATGGCTTTTGTATGATTTTATTCGTTGTCCTGTCTCATGCTATCTGAAATATCTTGAATTTGTCTATTTCTCGTCTTGCTCTTGTGTTTCAATGTTTTTATTAGGTTGTTATTTATATATTGTCTGAAATGTCTCCGGTTTATGGTTTTGTTGTTATAAATTTGTTTGTGTGTGTTTATATTCGTATCGTATATGGTAAATTTCAGTTGGTTATGGTCGCTAGATAGTAGTGGCAAGAATGGGTTGGATAGGGTGTGGGTAATTCTTATTGATTATAGGTCGATATATGTGGGGGACATGTTATTTGCAGGATAGTCGGAAATAAGACTACTATATTTTCTCCTAATACAAATTCATGCAGAACTGTACCATTTCTGTTTCCACGTCTATTTTGTTATGACGCGTGTTTGGCATACAGGTCTCCTACTACAATTACCTTGTTTGCCTGGAAAATAGTTATTAAGTCGTTATTAGTGAATCTGTTTCTGGATGAATTGTAATTAGCAACGATTACGGTATCGTCGCTTAATTTGATGGCTATGTTTTTTATTATTGAATTATAAATGGGGAGTAAGGTGTGTGCTATTCTTTTTTATTATTATTGCAACACCACCGCCTTTATTATTTGGTCAATCAGATCTGCTAAACATTCTAAGAGGTCGACTCGCCGACTCTTCTACGTAGCCTTCATTCAGCCCCGCCACTTGATAAAGTCGCTTGCCTGTGTAAGTTTGTCATAGTACTAACTGAGTTTCAGGGTATGAAATTGACGCTCATACTCACATATCAGTATAACGATGTTCAGCACATATTGCGTTGCTACTACACCATAGTCGGGAGCTGAAATCTATGGTTATGAACTATGTTCTGTCCAGGAAGATAACTTCCAGGTCGTTATTCAGGAGTTGACGTTGCGATGGTTGGTAACAGGATACCACGGTGATTTCGCCTTGTTTATGCGTCAACGCTACTGCACCGGTGGTTTCCATGTTTCCAGTTCCAACGTGACTATGAAATGGAAGTCTATGATGTTTCTGACGAGTAGAGCAACAGCTCCGCCTCTTGCTCTTCTGTCTCGCTTATAGACCTCGTAGCCTCGGATGTAATGTTATTACGTCGGCATTATAGTGGACTAGATGCCCTCCAACCGCCAGTTTGTTGCGAGTTACGACGTAGACTGTTGAGGTTCCATGAAAGCCTTTCCAGGGACTTCATTATTTTAGGCGCCTAGGGCATTTAGGCATTTGAGCGAGGAATACTGAACACATCTGTTGTCAAGTTGCTGGCTGCGACGGCCACTAAACGTTCTACCGCTGCGTTTTTACGTGGCTGCTGGCTGCTCTTCAATGTTGGCTGGATCCCCGTGGTGGCGTATATCATGATCCTTGCTGCATCTGCGAAACTTTCCAGTTTCTACTCTCTTGGCTGGTGCAGATTTAGTTGTTCTGGCTTTTGAGGCGCTTACTTTCTAGAACATTTCAGGCATTCACAATAGCTAGCAGGGTACGCTACATTACAGTTTGTGCACTTGACTGGCGTTTCTTTTGCCTTGGCGCACTTACTAAAGTGGCAATTTTCACCGTATTTCATGCACTTAACTTGTTCAATACATTTCCCCTCTGCCTGGGCGTAGCACTGTCATCGATAACATTGCGCTATGTTATAATACGACGTTTATCTATCGACGCAGACCGATGCAAAAAGCTACCGTATTTATAGGTTTATTGAGCAACAGTTCAACGCACATTCGGCAAGGGGATCTAGACGAATATTGTTCATCTTAACATAATAATTATGACAAGTGCTTGCTGTTGTCGTTTTATTTGGAATCCCGCTTCCAACATTTGATATGCGTTTACAACTAATGTACAATTATTTACAAACTAAGTTATTCTAATAATTAATATTTGAGTTTATGTATATTTAAGGTTTTGTAGCCTTTGGGCAAGCGATGACATTATAGCCACTATTGGTGAGTTCGGAACGCCCTTTTTCAAATATGTAAAAATGTACAGAAGCTGTCATATATTTTGTTGCTGTCATTCACAGCTAAACAGGAAGTGGATTCCGTAATCATTACTAAATATTTTAAAAATCATTATACCTTATATTTGACATTTAATTGTTTCTTTCACTTCAGAATCAGATTCCTCGCAAGAATCCCACAAGACTATATAAATGTTTTTAGTAATAAGGGCAGGAAATCCAGTGACCCTCTTACGTTGAATCCCTGTATTATTATTAAAACAATTTATATTCATTATGTTTAAGTCTTATATACCCTATTAAATCATAATTCTCGAATATCTCGTTTAACACTTATCCGATTTGAGTGCGATTTTTACAAGATTTTTCAGGAATATGTATAAAATGTCGGAATGTAATTTTTTTTTTTTAGTCAAAAAATTTTCCCATGCATTTTAAATATTTTGTATCCAAATTTTTTAACATTCCGACATTAGTCACTGTTTGTAACGTTTATATTCATGTGACCCAACTCTTGGATTAGTTGAAAATAAATTTATTAGAAAACTAAAAACTGCATGTCTATATTCCGATAATAGCTGCCATCTCGCATGAATTTTCGGAAACACGGATGCACTTGCATACACTGGACTCGCTTGCGGGAGGGGGAATCGGGCACTTAGGAACCACGTTGCGATTTTCGTAAACAACAGTGGCGTGTGCATTCTAGAGATATCTCAAATTTACTTATTTGTTATAAAGCAGTATACAAAGATTAGCCCAAAAGAGAAAATATAAAAAGTAAGTACTAGTGAAAATTGAATTTTTTTTCGTAAATTAATAAAAGTAATAATTTTCTTTTATTTCCGGTAATTTCTGTAGAGAGACTAATATAAATGAAAGTTTTCCCATTTTGCCGTCTCTAAATATACATATGGAGAATGAAAGGCTCAATGAAAGGTGAATATGACAATTTTTATTTTTATTTTTTTAAGCGCAGTAACCTCATGTACAGGGTGATCATTTTAAGTGCACCTTACTCGATTTTTTCTGCTGTATTTTTAACCTAGGAAAAAACTTCAAAAATTATACTTATGTACTTTTTTCTGAGGAACCCGAAAATTAAAAACAATTGAATGTCAAATAAAAAAGAAAACGCCGAAAAACTGAAAAATAAAAAAATTACACCCCGAATTAATATGCGGAAATGGACATATGACATTCCGAATACTGATTAAATATGCGCGTCACATACATATCTTTTACTTCCGGTTTGACCGGAAATGGCCTTAATTTTTTTTATTTTAAATGATATATCATGTATATTCAGCTCAATTTAAAAAATTTCTTTCTAAATTCAGCAATATATACATCATCATAATCTTTCATATTTGATAAAAATATTGGAGTTTAAAATGTATAAAATAACACAAATATATTTTTCATATTATTTCATTGCCTTTTCCATTCTGAGTTGAATATGACACACATTGATACTTCCATTTTATAGGAAAATTTTTTAAAATAATACTATGCATTAATAAGAAACAGTAAGATGTAAATTTTTTTGTAGATTAACGATTTAATTGTTTTGTTGTTTAGTTCTTTAGCTATTTTTAAACAAAGTAAATAAAATAATTTCGGTTTTTTTTTATTGTTTTTACATATATATTGCAGGACAAGGTCGCATGAAGGGTAAGGTTTACTGATGATGACTTTTTTTACATCAGGAACGTTTGCAAACATCATTGAAGTCAGAAATGGAAAAGGCGACAAAACAGTATGAAAAATAATCCAGGTCCATATTAAAAAAATGAGCAGGACAGACGAAACGTCGGATTATCATTTTGATGCATTGAAAGGTGTTTTCAATTTTCCTGTAACTTTACAAATAGTCAGAGCAAAATAAAAGCAAAAAGTCAAAAATTTTGTTTTCCTCGAGAAAATTTGAAGTGTAAGGATTTTCGGAATTTTTTTTCCAGAATATTACTGCTATCATAAATGCGCAAATTTGTCCTCATTTAACCGACTTCGTATTTTTTACGGTGTCGGAGATCCCTGTACTCTGCCGAATTTGAGTCACTCTGTATAAGATAAATAAACAAATAAAAGATCATAAAAATGTAAAACAAGAAAATAAAGTAAATTAGAAACAAAATCAGAAGATATTGAAAACATATTATTATCCGTGGTCTAGAGGTAACGCACTTGCCTCGAAACCTCGGGGTCCCGGGTTCGAATCCCGGTCGAGGAACTGGGATTTTTCTGTGAGAGAGATTAATCGTTGTATACTCGGATATTGGGTGTGTGTCCATTGTCTCTAAATGTGTAGCCCTCTCCCACACAAAGTCATTTCAGATCTTCAGGGATAAAGGGGGTTGTAATTTCATGTGGTGTTATTATAATCTAATCTAATATTATAATCTAAATTATAATCAAAATATCAATCAGTGTGAAGCCTAATTAACCAATAGTCATTGCTAGAAAAAATATCTAACACTTATTCGATTCAAAGCGGTAGAATATTTAGACAGTTTTTAGCAATGGCTGTTGCGAGTTTCGCGACAATTCATTCATATAAATATTTTTATAATTTTTTTACCATTCTCAACAGATTCACCGAGATGATGAATTCTGGAAACAAAAAATGGGTAAACAATTGAACAACATTTATTTTTCCTGTTTTCTGCCAGAAGTGATAGATCCAAGATTTGTCAGAAAATTAGAAATTAGAAATCCTCCTAGAAATTATTAATAATAAAACCTCCTACATCCACTGTTGTTTCTCTATTATCATTAAGTATATTTAATAAAATATTTTATTATAAACTAACACCCCCGTATAGACATAAAAATTCGTTTATTTCGCTACTGCTTAGCTTATAAGCTTGACGCAATACAACTTCTTCGTCGGTTTATGTCGTACGAATCCTCTAGTACTCCACCTCTGATGATTCAACATCTCCCGATCTGAAATGTTCCACTATGCCGTTCTGTAACTAAAACATCGGCCACCTTCGACATTCGCCGCGATAATTTCGGTTTGGCTGTATATATGCACCGTGGCCTGCGCGGGGTGTGGTAAAATCGAGACTATATTTCACTTGCATCTGATATAGACTCTTAATTTATTTTACTCCTTCACCGAAGACTATATTAACTATATTTTGAGAAAACATGATATAATAATAATTATTGTATCATGTTTTCTCATACTTTATAAATTGAGTTATATAATTATTATATAATGGTATAGTAATTATAATAAATTCAGAAAGTAATTGTGGTAAATCCATATTTTAGATGTGTGTTGGCTGTATTTTCATTGAAATGCTATGCTTTCCAAGTACATCGTCGAAATATAACTGATCCGTTGTCTGTAGTATTTCAAATCTCCCATTTCATTGGAGAAATCGATTTCTCACATTGCATTGGATAGAAAAAATTCTGACTAGTTTTTTTTTATTTATTCTATGTAATTTGTATATTTTTAGGTGAATCTTTATTAATGGCGTTAAAAGACGTAGCACTATCAAGTGGATCTGCTTGCACATCAGCATCTCTAGAACCGTCTTATGTTTTAAGAGCTATAGGAGCAGATGAAGATTTAGCACATAGTTCTATAAGATTTGGAATTGGTCGATTTACAACAATCGGTGAAGTTGATTACACATCAAAAAAATGTGTACAACATGTAACTAGGTTAAGAGAAATGAGTCCACTCTGGGAAATGGTACAAGAGGGAATAGACTTAAAGACAATTCAGTGGTCTCAGCATTAATAAATCCACAGTGCATGCCACAAAAATATTGGTAGAAACTACACTACGGTACCAACTTAAAATATGTTTTTTAAAAATCTAATCAGTTGTATAGAGTATTGAGGCACTTGTTCTTTTAAATGAACTGCACTTTATATAATGATTTATTTCAGCTAGCATTTTAAAATTGTTACTATTAATATTCTTAATGCTATTATCAGAAAAAAGTATGTAATACCGAAACTTTATGAATAACATTCACATTTAGAGTAATTGTAATAAAAGTTCTAAATTGTTTAAAATAACACCAAATAAAAATATGGTTTGTGCTTTTATAATATACCCTATGTATAGCGCCAAATGTGGCCAGTTAGAAAAAGAATACGAGCGATGGCTGCGAACTAGGATGAAAGGAGATGGAATAAGACACACCCAGCGAACGTAACAACAAGCAAGTCTACCTAAGAATATTGAATATTTCAATCTTAATTATTAATTCTGGAAGAGGATATATACAGGGTGTCTCACTAGGAACTGCATCGATCGATATAGGGAAAAGTACATACCAGAAAATTTTTGAAAATTTAGGGAATTACTAATGGCAGTGTGGTCAATCCAACTAAAATAATTACAAGCATCTGGCACTTCCGATTATACCGGAAGTCGATACCAACTTGCTTATTTTAAATGGAATATCCTATACATATTAGGGTTTTCGAAAAGAGCATAAAATTCAGTGTCAAAAATTTACATCATCCTCACTAAAAGGCTTCTCACATATACCACAAACAACTGCATTTGCAAAATTTTCCTTTTATTCATTTGTGAGAGGAAGCATTGGAGCTATTACCTTCAAATAAGTATTGTACAACTCTCTCACATCAGCCTCAATACGCGAAACAAAAACTGTTACAGCGTCTATCGCGATAAATCTGAAACCTCAAAATTGTGTCATCAAATGATGACTTAATTAAATAACAAAAAGAATACGCCTCGTGTAAATGTGTTCTATTTGTATAAGACTGCGCGGGCGTGGGTTCACACGTATGCAAGGGTTTTAGAAGTCTCAAAATCCGCATATACTACGAATGGCACTTTCATTACAGTCTTTCAAAGTTTTCAAATTTTAATATGGTTTTCAGGACATTCCTTGCCAAATTTATCGATTCGCGATTGCGTTGAAGGTGTTGTTGTATGTAAATGGTTGCAATTATGTCTCTGATGTTGCATTAACACTCGCTCACTATTAAAATTTAACAAACAACCATCACAAAAATATTTTCTATGATTATATGCGGAAATCTGACGAAACTAATCTAGATAAATCTTTTATCCAACAGTAGTGAGTGTTAATACATCCATTATTACAACGATGGGTATCACCACAATCTTCAGAAATTAATAATAGATTTACGTGAATGTGCAGTTTTTTCTTAGAGTAGTGTAGAGGTCCAACAACTTCATACATCATTCTATTATTTTTAAATTTAGCCTCTAATCCATACACATTAACGGAAATATTATTCATTTCCTCAAATTTATAAATATCATTTCATTGGAAAATTCAAACCTTTTAAATTTAATACACGCGAGTAGTGGGGGTATGATTCTGTTTCTGTTTCACACCTCGTCGCAGGATACAGTGCTGCAAAAACAGCCCAAGCAAAACAATATTCATACTTATTTTCAACATTAACCACAGTATTCTTGCATACAACGAATTTTGGTAACTTTATATATGACGATCCGCGCATAGGACTAAACTTGTTAATATTAACTTCAAGGTACATGTTTACGCCATAACTAGAGGTTTGTTGTTAATTGCGGTATTTTTAAATAGTGAACTGTATGGTGGTTGAATAAAATAAAGATGACAAAAAGGAACTCACCACTATCCTATTATTAGTTTACCTGCTGGAATCCTGTTAGGGATAGGGGTGCAAGGAATTAGGTTCCAGAGATTTCACACCACTCACTCTAGTTAAATTGTAAGAGATTTCGGTACTTAATTGATTTATTTATTATATGCACTATTCACATCAAGGTAGGTAGATTGGTTACTACGTAAATTCTTTTTTGTCATTCGAACGCGAATCCGCTTGCTTCAAGAGGTGCACTAGAAGTGTCGCCCGATGTCACCTATGGGCAGTAATTACAATTAAATTAAAGTCGAACCAGGGCGCCAAAACATCCTGGGGGTCGCGGATTGAATTTTAAATTCAATGCTAAAAATATGACACACTTAAATAGACGGTAATAATAATATTAATTAATGATTGGTATTGTTAGTAATTTTACAAATACACTAAAAGATTTTACAAAAAAAAAAATTAAAATTAAAGTGGAAAATAAAAATAAGAAAAGATAATTAAATTATTGAGTAGGTAACGGACATAGTTTGATGATAGGCCGAATATACGTACCATTCTTGGTTTTGATGGACGCGACACGTGCAATACCGTCATTTCCAGAATGCAACTTTTCAATGACGGCTAGTGGCCATTTTAGAGGCGGAATATTATCCTGCATTACAACCACTAAGGTACCTACCACTACAGGGTTGGAATCAGTGTTCCATTTTAAACGTGTTTGTAGAGTATGTAAATACTCCAAGTGCCATCTTTTCCAGTAATGTTGCACGATAGCGTCTAAAAGTTTGTATCTTGTCAAATGGTTAAGTGTTTCTAATGAATGATCTTCGGATGGAAATGAATTTAGTGGCGACCCATAGATAAAATGTGCAGGCGTGAGCACGGACGGATCATTCGGATCGCTACTTAAAATGCATAATGGTCGAGAGTTCAATTTGCGCGAGTACGGTACTGAACTCCTCGTACGTCAAAACTTGCACATTAATGACTCTAGTTAAGTGTGTTTTTACACTTTTTATATTCGCTTCCCAAATACCTCCGAAATGGGGTGACGAAGGGGGGTTAAATTTCCATTCTATTTTATGAGTAAAAAGTTCACGTTGAAAGGCATCCTTATATTCGCGAGAATTAGTTAATTCGTAGATTTCGTCAAGTTTTCTTTTAGCTCCAACAAAGTTGGTACCGTTGTCAGGGAATAAAGTGGCACAGTTACCACTTCTAGATATAAATCGCTTAAAAGCGGCTAAAAATGAGTCTGTGGAAAGGTCAGAAGCGAGTTCCAAATGTACCGCTTTAGTAGCCAAGCAAATAATAAGCAAACATACGCCTTTTGAACTTTAATACCTCTAAGCCGACTTAAAGTGATTTGAAAACTGCCTGTATAATCCACCCCGCTAGACAAAAAAGCTTTAGCTTGACTGAGCCTTTCAATGGGTAGATTAGACATTATTGGATAAGTTGGTTTAGGAGTAATACGAAAACAAGAATTGCACTTCCAGGTGCGTTGGCGTATTATATTTCTGGCGGATAGAATCCAGTAATTTTGTCTTAATAACGAATGCAATAAATGCGCTCCTGTATGGGAGAATAGTTTATGATTATAGTCTACAAGTAGAGTAACGAAGGGATCAGACTTATGCAACAAAATAGGATAACTTTTATCAAAACAAAGGGTATTGTTAGCTACCCAGATTATTCCTTCATGAATAAATGGATTAAGTCTGCGTAAAGGATGGGGTAACGGTTTATTTTCTAATATGGTTTTATAATGGCTGCTAAAGTGGCGTTGTTGTTCCGCTCGAATCAACATTAGTTCGGATTTCTCAAAATCAGCTTTTATGCGATTTCTATAGGGTAAGATCTGAGCAAATCTCAAAACATAAATCGTAGAGTGGAGTAACTTAGTCCAAGATGAAAAATATTCAATTAAACTATACAAGGGTGATATGTCCGGCTTTAGGACGGTTTAACAGGCCAGTCCGACAAGGGTAATTTTAACCACGTGGGGCCGGATAGTCATGTCGAGTGGTTTGTTAAGCCTAGAGGGGTAAGACCTCTCGACGCGCAATCGGAAACATTTTCTTGTATACGTACAAAAAACCAGTGAGGCGGTGACAAGAAATTTTTAATTTTGGATACTCGATTCGTAACAAATGGTTTCCATTTTCGAGTAGTGGAATGTATCCAGTGAAGGGTTATCATAGAGTCACAAAATGCGTATATTTCATTGACTGGTTTACGAAGATTATAGGTTTCTTGGACATGGGCTAAAAGTTGAGCTAACAACGTAGCTGCACATAATTCCAAGCGAGGAAGTGATATTTTAGAATTAGGACTAACTTTCGATCGAGAACAGAGCAAATTCACGTTTACATTACCCGAGTCGTCCGCGGTACGCACATAAATAACGACAGCATAGGCATTCATTCGGGCGTCGGAAAAACCGATTAAACTAACTGAAACCTTTTCAAATATAAAAAGATGACGTGGTATTTGGAGTTCGTTTATACAATATAATTCCTTTTGAAATTTAGTCCAAGCTTTGGATATTTCTACCGGAGCTACTTGGTCCCAATAAAAATTTAGTCTCCATAATTTTTGTATTAACAATTTGATAAAAAGAGTAATGGGCGACAAAAAACCTAATGGATCAAAAATCCGAGCAACGCATGATAATAAATTTCGTTTAGTACAATGAACTAGTTGGAAATTTAATTTGAACGTAAATCTGTCAAGGTAGGGGTTCCACTGTAGACCAAGTATTTTTAGGTTAGTTTTATCAAATTCTATCATTTTTGTTGATTTCAAATGACTTGGGATTTTGTCTAATAATTGTCTGGAATTTGAAACCCATTTCAACTAGTAATGGGACTTTTCAGGAAAAGTGTTTGCGCGGACATGTCCGCGGACATGTCTGTGGACATTTCCAGAAAAGTTGGAAAAGTTTGAAAAGTACCTATAGAAGTGTTCAAAATTAATTTTACTAAGAATCTTTTCAATCTAAGAATTTCTTAGATTGAAAACTACCATTTTATTAATTAATCTAATATAATTGTCAATCGCGAATCACATTCGCCATCTATCAGATGCCAGGGAACTTGAATTTTCCCATATAATAGTGTGCCATCTGGGATAGAATCCGAAATGTACCCTATACCCTATAGATTAGATAACAAGGCTATGCGTGCCTCCATGACAACATTGATGCAAAAAACTGCGTGACTGCAATAACAAACCAATCAAAATAAACGTACGCACTTTCTATTTTATTTTTTTTGTTCTTTTCTCTTGTTAATTGGACTAGCCGTACCTCGACCTGACTAGGTATGTAGTGTTTTTTTTCCTTCGGAAACTAAAACTTAAATGTTAAATACAAAAATAAAAAAAAAAACTTCTAGAATATTGAAAAGTATTTTTATTTAAAAAACAATTAAATTTCCATAACAATAAAACATTATTTAGTAGGTTTTTTATTCTACAGTTTTTTCAGTCAGGCCGTTATGATATGATTTTTGACATTGATATATTATTTTTTCCATTTAGGAATAATGGTAATTTATTCAGGCTTGTTCCTCTGCCTTAGTGTGGCCTAGGTATTCTGAATTATGCGGGTTAGATAACCCCGATGGAGAATCAGTAGAATCACGAAATGGCTTCAGGTACTTATTAAAACATCAAAACAAAATTTCAAAATTTGGGCCAAGGGCGCATGCGCAAGACCAAGAAATTTATATGTGCGATGCGCCAACACTTTACACTTTTCACTTTTCCGGACCCTTCGGACATGTCCACTTTTCAGACATTTCCAACAGACATGTCCAATGGAAATGTCCGTCCTCCCATCACTAATTTCAACAAGGGAAATCCACCGGATTGGAATAAGTTTACGAGTTGACTGTGTGTTTCATACGCAGTTTCAACGTCTGGAGTACTTGAAATAACGTCATCCATATACATATCCCGTTCTACACATTCGACGGCTTTTGGATATATATCTCGTTCAAATTCAGACTTTACTGTCCTTAAACTTAAATAGGGGCTAGAACAGACACCAAATGTGACAGTGTTCAATTCGTAGACGGAAATCGGATCGTTAACATTAAATCTCCATAATATTCTTTGATATGGCCTATGACAATCTACTACGTTAATCTGTCTATAACATTGTTTAATATCGGCGTTTATTGCTACGGGGTGCAAACGAAAGTTTAATAGGATAGTAAAGACGTTATTTTGCAATTTCGGACCGGTATAAAGAATATCATTTAATGATAAGCCACTGGTGGATTTCATACTTGCATCGAACACTACAAGACATGGAGTAGACGTACTCTCCGGTTTATACACACAATGGTGTGGGATAAAATATGAGGACATGCTATTACTTTGTTCTTTTGGAACTAACGACATATGTCCCTGATCTAGATAATCTTTAAATATTAAACTATAAGTATGTCTACGGTCAGGGAATTTTTCTAACTGCTTTTCTAAGGCAAATAATCTTTTTTTCGGCTAACGAGTATGAATCACCTAAATAAGATGGGTCTATCTTAAAGGGTAACGAGACGGTAAATCTCCCATTGCTATCGCGGCTAACAGTTTCGACAAATAACTGTTCACAAATGTTATCTTTATTGTTTGGAATGGGGGGATATAATTGTCGATTTCAAACATTTTTTCTACTAAAGAATCAAAGGTTAGAAGAGTGCAAAAGGATTGGTTTAATTCGACGGCGTTACTACAGTTGGCAGGGCCTAAAACTAAGTACCCTAGGGTGGTTTCTATAGCCGTTGGACTAATTTTTGTTCCTGTTACTTTATAAGTACTTAGTATGTCGGCAAACAACGAAGCTCCAATAAGCCCGTCAATATTGCTGGGAATATTAAAGGTGGGGGTCTGCCAAGGGCAGATATTTTAAATGGGTAAACGAATCAATATCTAGGGTGAACTGAGGTAACTTCCCACTAATTCTGTCAATTATCAAGGCTTCAAAGGGATATTTGAAATTTGGGTTTAGATTCGAAAAAATAGTTGCACAGGTGCGGCCTTTAATTGGCTTTTCAAGTTCACCTATTGCAACAGCTTGGGTATTTAATTTGGTGTATGTCAAACCCAATTTGTTGCAACAATCAACAGTTAAAAAGTTTGACATGGATCCATTATCAACAATGACTCGAATAGTTTGTTCTTTATTCCATTTGTCAATTATTTTGACAATAGCGGTACTCAATAAAATTGTTTTTGAACTATCTTGAGATATGAAAACACTGTTAGCGCGTGAAACAGGAGGATTTTCCGACAAACTATTATTAGTGCTAGCCGATATCATTGAGACAGTAGGCTGGTTAATTTTATTAACAGAATTATTATTAAGTCGGTGTAATAACGTGTGATGTTTCATTTTACAAATGGTACAATGAAATTGGGATGGACAATTCGAAACCATATGTTTGCCTGAAAAACAATTAATACATAAATGGTTAGCTGTAATCTTTCTAAATCGCTCTTCCACAGAATCACCCTTAAACACACTACACTCTTTTAGTAAATGAACACCCTTATTACAGGCGATGCAATTTTTTGTATGATGGTTATTCGGATGGTTTACCAAAAAAGTTTTATTGTTTTTTAAACTGTAATTGGCATTGCTGCTCTAGTTTGGATTACTAAACCGAAGTTCTCACTTTTGGAAATTATTTTACTTTATTGGCGAACGAAATCGATCAACTGTTGATATGACGGTATCTCTCAGTTTTTACGAATTAACTCGAAAGAATTTATGGTCTCTTGGGACAATTTTGATAAAGCAATATGGTATAACATGAAATCAGCGAGATTAGGTATATTTAAATTTTTAAGGCATTGACATTCGGATCAAATTTTTCTAAAAACCTTGTAAACTACTAGGTTATATTAGGTACATTACAACAATTTAATATCTACTATATATCTCATAAGAATTTTTATCTGTATTTATATATTATTAATATCAAACTTTTTAAATAATTAACTTTATAGAAAGATTAAATTAAAAATAATGCCACAACATAATATCAGATCCGTAAAATTTTACAAGTTCAATTTTAGGCATGTGAATCCGCGCCTGATCACTCCTCTGACTTCTATCTGCATTCGGCGGGGTTGTAATAAATCGAGCTGCCATATACTCAATATGATCGGTTAAATCCTCAAAGGATTCAAGGATACTATAAGACGGAGTTTCATCCGGTTTTATTTGTTGTTTTAGGATAATTATTGCGTCGATAAGATTTCTGTACTCTACGATGGTGTTAGAAAATGTACTATAGCGGATTTTAAAATTTTCTAATTTTTGGAAATTTTCATGATCTGCCTTCAAAGCTTCGCCAGCATCATAGCATAGCTGGACCCGCCTGAAAAGCTTTTCCCGTTTCGAACGAAGCCGATCTAACTTCAATCAGGCGATTTAGACATCTTAATATTTATTTATTTATTGTTTATAAATAAAATTTCGTAGAGTATCAAACTAATGAAAATTCGTATTTAGGTAGTATTTATCACCGGTAGGTAGGTATATATATTAAATTTTGTATAAAATATAGAAATCGATAAATCCGCAGAAACCAAACAAAAAAACAAATCCTAACAAAAGAAATGTTAGACGGCTAACATCAAAATGCAATAAATTTTAAGTATGATATTGATCGAATTAAAATATTAACAAATATTAAATTTAATAAGTGGTTTAAATATACGCGCATGTAGTATTATTATACCTAGTATGAAAAAGTCTTTAAACGGTACGAATGTAATCTTCAAGGGTCAGGTGTAGGAGAACGTGAACAAATGAACAAAATTAACTACTTATTTTTACTTCCTAGTACAAAAAAGCGGACAATAACTAAACTGTAACGAATTATTTAATAGATATCTTATATTTTCGTACATTCGTACTATAATATAATATAATAAATACACGATTATTCAAAATATAACACTTGGAAATAATTTACGTAATTTACGAAGATAGGTAGGCATTATTTTATAGGTATATTATTTTATTAGCTACAAAACCAACAATGGCAGTATCGGCACGTTTTAATGGAAACAAAAAACGGTAACCGATTCGCAAAAAAACTCTTAGATCGGTTTTTTATTTCTTTTTAATAAACTGGTAACAATATTTATTGACTGAATAGGCATAAATAATAAACGAAGTAAGTCTCTAAATTATTCTTTAGCTGATTCACTAATATACAAACGTTATAACATTACTTAACAAAGTAATCCTGGCTAGAAGGAACAAATGTTTACGCAATAACTAGAGGTTTGTTGTTAATTGCGGTATTTTTAAATAGTGAACTGTATGGTGGTTCAATAAAATATAGATGACAAAAGGGACTATCCTATTATTAGTTTACCTGCTGGAATCCTGTTAGGGATAGGAGTGCCAGGAATGAGGTTCCAGAGATTTCACACCACTCACTCTAGTTAAATTGTAAGAGATTTCGATACTTAATTGATTTATTTATTATATGCACTATTCAAATCAAGGTAGGTAGATTGGTTACTACGTAAATTCTTTTTTGTCATTCGAACTCGAATCCGCTTGCTTCAAGAGGTGTACTAGAAGTGTCGCCCGATGTCACCTATGGGCAGTAATTACAATTAAATTAAAGTCGAACCAGGGCGCCAAAACAGTACATAATTCGCTCGATAGCCCACCCTAAAAAGAGAAATAAATAAATAATACACTTTTACGTGAAGACTATAAGATATTTTACCTGTCACGTTCCTGAAATTCAGTTGTTTGTGTATTCATCACTTCTACAAATACATCATATACCGCACTCAAGTCCGTTGATTGATCAACAATTATATTAGGTGTATTAAATAATTTGATATCAGAAACATCCTGTGTTTGTATAATATATCTACCAAACGCCTCCATATTTACTTTCACAGACTTATGAATGTTTACCATCTCATCAAGCACGTTTAGAACTTTGTGCTTGATTTCACCAAAAAAACATTTAATCAGTATGATTATTTTCACTTTGTACTCGATAGCTTATAATTCTACATTTCAAAGCACTGCGAACGACCTGCACACCGTCAATTATTGAAGCACATGAATTTGTTCTATGTTGTAATGTTCTGTGAGTATGCATCTGATTTGCCGCAACCGTTACATTACAGCACCAACATGTTTTTAATGCAGCTGTGGATGTGTGAGGCTGATTCGTTTGTACATCTGCAGAGGTTGATGGTTTTGAATTACCTTGCGCATCGCTAGGTATACATTTTTTTGTTGGTGGGCCATCATCTTTAAACTTTTTACAAGCACACATCTGATGGCGTCGCATATTATCACGACGCGTAAAACTAATATCACAAGCACTACAGTTATACATTGTGACTGCCCTCTAAGAGAATTAGTTCAAGAATGAATTTCCATCCAACTCCCCTTCTTCAGATATAGTAACACTGAACACAACCTTCAAAACCACACGTTAAGAGTGGCAGCATGAGAGGCTGCAACCCTAACACTCCGTATACATGTACGATCGCTGCCTGCCAGGATCTGGCGACTAGAGCTGTGTGGTCCGCGTAGAATGCCAAGGCCGTTCCTGCTGTCCTTGGCAGATCTGAGGTGTATATGGTGAACAGGTGTGGCAAAAGTACTGTGCCCTGCGGTACTCCTGCTTCCATGGGTCTGTAGGTCGATAGCTCCCCGTCTACCTTCGCGCGAAGTCGCCTTCCCCGTAGGTATGACTTGGTCAGATTGACGACTGCTGCCGGATATCCTGCATCTAACAGTTAGGCCAGGAGTCCGGCATGCCAGACCCTGTCGAATGCCTTTGCGACGTGAAGTAGGATCGCTCCCGTGGACTAGTTCTTGTTGAATCCATCCACTTCATACTCCACCAGGCGGAGTATTTGCAGCTCGGTCTGGTGTCCTTTCTTGTAAGCGAACTGCTCGTCCTGAATGACTTGCAATTCCTCGAAGTACTCTTGCAGTCTGGCCAGGATTATCCTTTCGGCTACTTTGCTCATCGCCGGCAGTAAGCTGATGGGCCTGTAACTAGAGGGATGGATCGGATTCTTGCCTGGTTTGAGAATCAGGATAACATCCGCTCCCCTTCCATCTGTCTGGGAAGTATCGGAATCTCAGGATGGCGTTGATTATGTTGACCAACGCCGCGACTCCCCTTGCGTGGCAGCTTTTTCAGTGCCAGGTTTCCGATACCATCGCTTTCGGGTGCCTTCCTGCCTTTTTGAGACGTCTCAGGATCCCTTTGACCTCCTCCGGCGTCGCTGGTCTGTAATGTTCGTCGTCTGGCGCGCGCGCCAGTCTTCGAACCCGTCTCTCAACAGCGTCCGTCCAGTCCTCGTCCTCGCGTGGGAGCTGATTTTCTCTACACTGCAGCTCTAGGCTGTCAGCGAATGCCTCAGCCGTTTGCTGCCTGGTGTAGACTACTTCGTTTACTCCGTGGATCGGTGGCATTGGTTTCCTGGAGGTTCTCAGGGCCTTCTGGGTGTTCCATAGGCTCCTGTTCTCCGGATTGAGCGACTTCAGATGGGTTTGCCATCTCTCCTGACGATGCGCTTCGAGGGTCGTCTTGATTCTTCGGGATAGCTGGTTGTATTCCCGCTTATCCTCTCGGAGTCCGGTCCTCTGCGCTCGTCTTTTGACACTTCGACGGTCTCTTATTAGTTGCTTCGTCTGTTCTGGCAGCTCGCCTGCCGGTGCTGCAACTCATCGTACCGTCGTCTCTGTCATGCTGGCTTGAAGGGTTGCTTTGATGTCGCATTATAACGCGAGTATCGCTGCCTCAATCTCTTCTTCTCTTTCGATTCTAGGAATGGGAGGCATGTTCCTTTGCATTTCTGCTCGAAACTGCTCCCAGTCCGTCCTTCTTTTGATGAATGTCTCTTCCTCGTCCACCTTGTCTCCCAATTGGAGGAGTATTGGGTTGTGGTCTGAGGAGCCCTCATCCAAGGTTCGAAACATGAAGCCCATCCTCATGTTTTGCAACATGGCGATGTCCAGCACGTCAGGTCTGCCTGTGCCCCCATAGTGCGTCGGTTCTTCAGGTCCTATCGCCAGTATATCGTCTCGTGTGCCTAGGTATCTCAGCAGCGCTCTGCACCTGATGTTTGAGAGTCTGCTGTTCCACTCTGGCGACTTGGCGTTGAAGTCTCCGATGGCAACGGCCTGCTCCCCTCTTTGGAAGAGTGTTGCTAGGTCGCCTTCTACTATCAGTCTTCTTGGCGGTTGGTATCCTGAAGCTATTTTGAGTCTACCGTGTTCGTGGATTAGCACTTCCACGGCAGTCACTTACAGGCCTTCTTCCAGCTCTGGCGTCACTATGGGGTCTATATTCTTCTTGACGAGCAGGGCTACTCCTCCTCCATTGCCTGCTCTGTCTTGTCTATAAACTTCGTAGCCTAGGAACTTCACCGATGTTTCAGCTCTGAGCTTTGTCTCTTGCAGTGCCATGACGTCAATGTCGTATCTCGCTAGCACCTCTTCTAGTTCATACTGGTTGCCACGCAGGCCATTGATGTTCCATGAGGCTATCTGCAGGGACTTCAGCTTCATACTCCTAATAAACATTTTAGTTTACTAGGTTTGGCATTTGGGCGAAGAAGGTGCTCATCGCTGTGAACATCTGCTGCATCTGTGCCAGCGCTGCTGCGAGGTTGCTGGCGTTCAGTGCAGCGGGGGCCGTTTTTTTGCACCTGCGGTGCGGCGGCTCTCCTTTACTTCGCGGCGTCTGCGACGCTCTTCCCTGGAGTCGTGCTGCTAGTGCTCGGCCCTCCAGTGGTGGGTCTTCTTCCCTCCTGTTGCGTCCTGGGCGCGCATGTGTGATACTCGTGCTTCTCCGCGGCTAGCAATCTCGTGAGCTTACGGTAGTCCTCTGCCGTGCTTGGTTCGATGGCTATCCCTTCGCCGGTAAGTTTGGCCTTGGTGTAGTCCACTCGGCTCTCCTTTAACCTCAGGCTGACGAGGTTCCACTTTTCCTTTCCTAAGTATCACTGGTGGTATCTTAGGTGGTTTCTTAGTCGCTGGTGCCTCCTCCGCGGCTGCCTCTTGTCCGCGGCTGGTTCCTACTTCAGTGGTCCTAGGCTCCGTTGCCTTCCTGGTTGGGGCCCCTTTTCCGGTGTCTTTGGGCTCCCTCCTGGGTTTCCGTGCCGAAACTTCTTCTGCGGAATCCTCCTGGCTGTCCTCGCCGCTCACTTTTTTGCGCTTCTGCGCTGACGTCGTCCTTGGAGGCTCGTTCTTCGCCTCCATTTGTAGTACAGGCTGGACCGCTTGCTCCTTGCTCGCGTTTTTTCGCTGCTAAGGCGGCTAACAGATTATTAATCTGTTCCGCTGCCTCCGCGCGGTGTTTCGCTGCCTCCTGCTGATGTTTGGCTGCCTCCAACCTGAATGCCCTGAACTCCTCCAGGATGTCCTCCAGTTTGGCGTGCAGCTTCCTGTTTTCTTCCATCACTTTTCTATTTTCGTCTCTTAGGGCCTGCATCCTCTTCTCGCGCCCGTTTCTTCTTGACAGCTGGCTTCCTTACACTGGCCTCCGTGTCAGTGTCTGAGGACGCCGTGGCTCCGCTGTCGTCACTTGCCATTCTGTCCTCCACAGAAAGCGTTCTCTGGGTGCACGATTCTTTTTTCCTGTAAGAAATTTTGTTAATAATACCTTGTTTTGTGCTGAAAAGAACAAAGTGTGGTTTGGGCAGAGATGAGAAATTCTATTTACATGAAACAGCGCTGTTTTGTTAGGCTCCGCCTACCGTTGTTCTATTAGGCTCTGCCCTCAAATTAAATGCATAAATCTAGCATCTTTCTCACGCTCGCGCCACGAACAGCAGCATAGTACAACGAGCAGTCGACGAGTGCGGTCTATCTGTGAGAGTGCAACAAGTTGAGAAGCGAAGTGTAGTGTGTGACGTGTGATAACCAAAGTTAAGCAACGGTCGGCGCAGTCGGAGCTAACGAAAGTTAAGCAACGGTTGGCGCGGTCGGCCTAACTGAGGTTAAGCCACTTGCTCTTTTTAGGGCAAAGCATTTTTAGAGAAGGAAAGCTGTTCTTTTTAGAACAACACCCAATTAAGAAAAGAATTCTTGTTCTTTTCAGAACAACAGGTATTACTAATCAAAATTCATCATCCTCCGAGGCCAGTTCCACGCAGACCAAGGCTTGTAGGAAAGCAGTGCCCGCGCGAAGAAAACAGGAGGCTCAAACTTCAAACAGAAGAACTCTTGGACGAATTCAAAGTGTTTAGGGAGGAGGCAAGACAGCAGAGTGAGGCGATGGAAAAACAGGCGGCTCGGTCTGAGAAAGAACTACAAGAGGCTGCAGAGCAGATAAAAAATCTGCTAGCAGTCATTGCACAACGAGAAAACGAGGACGCGATCAGAAGGGTTAGTGTACCCATGGAAGAGGACAATGGTGAAAACAGGACCCAGGTCAGGAAGACAGGACCAGCGCCGAAAAGGAAAAAAACGGCGCGCAGCAGCAGCGAATCGGACTCCGAGAAGGACTCCAGGAGAACGGCGACCACTCCAGCCGTACCAGAAGCGACGCCGCAAGAGAGGGCAACGCAAGACAAGGAGCCGATAGCTGTAGAGACACCGGTCCCCAAAACTCCCAGGATACCTCCGGTTATTCTGAGAAACAAGGAGACATGGAGCCACGTAAGCTCGCGGCTCAAGGACAGCAGATCAACTACGCCAAGGCAAAACTGACGAACCAAGGAATCTCCATAGAGCCAAGCAGCGCTGAGGACTTCCGCAGGCTCACGAGACTGCTGACAGCGGAGAAGCACGAGTACCACACGTACTCGCTGCCCGAGGAGCGTCAACTCAGAGTGGTGATGCGAGGAATCCCAAATGGAGTAGGGAATGAAGATATCAAGACTGACCTCATAGGCCAAGGCTTTGCTCCGACATCTGTGCAAAGGATGACGAGTAGGAGGACCAAGTCCCAGATGCCGCTGGTACTAATATTAGTACCAAAAGATCAAGAGGCTATCCTAAATGTCAACCGCTGCTGCTCCCTAGTAATGAGGATGAAACGACAACGGGCGCAACAAGAAGTGTCACAATGCCACCGTTGCCAAAGGTTTGGACATGCACAAGGAAGGTGCATAGCTCAAGCCAAGTATGTCAAATGTGGAGGATCCCATCACTCCAAAGACTGCAAAAAGCAAGAGAAACGCCGCCGGCGAAGTGCGCTAACTGCGAGGGAGCGCACCCTGCCAGTTACAAGGGGTGTCCAAAGTATCCCAAGAATTCAGCCGGCCCCTCCCCTCAGAAGCAGGCACCAAGGGCACAACCAGAGGCCAGGAAACCCACCACCGGAGGACTGAGCTACGCGAAAGTAGCTCAAGGTAACAAGGCAGGGAAAAGTATCGGCCCTGCCAAGAAACAACAGGCACCCGCTGAGACCCAAAACCTCACTGCGGTGCTGCGTCAAATGCAGCAAATGTGCTCAGCGATTAGCGCATTTTTTGTACAAATTCCATCATTCACTAATTTGTAATGTCTTTCCAGGTGAAGCCGAACTTCCTGCAGATCGCCTCATAGAATGTCAACGGGTTACAAGGAAGAAAACTTGACGTGGAGGAACTCCTAGCCAAGTTCGACATTGACGAAGATGACGCCGCTGGAGCAAGCCAACTTCCCCGGCTACCATGTCTACAGGAAGGACTACCTTGGACCAAGGCCGATGAGAGGAGTAGCCCTACTGATAAAGAAGTCGATCGATCGCCATCCCATTGTGCTGCCGGACTTGGAAAACCTCAATGCGGAAATCTTTACCAGGACGGAAGGTTCCACCGAGCATAACCCGATCTTCTTGGACCTAGGAGAGAAGGATGATGTGGACACTGGAACTTTCGTCAAAAGGAGGACAGACTGGGAATTGTTCCGCGCAGCACTGCAAAGGAACATTGCACATATTCCCAGGATCGAATCCGAGGAAGATGTGGAGAGGGCCATTACCTCCCTGGAAAACCAGATCTAGGAAGCGATGGAGGAAAGCACCACAGAGACGGAGACCAGATGGGCACCAGCGCCGATGGCAAACCTCACGGAGGACCTCAGGCAGCTGATTCGGGACAGACGAAGGACGAAGAAAAGGGCCCAGAGGACTAGACTCCCAGAAGATAGACACGCGTATAATAGGCTGAACAGGAGAGTCAAAACTGCCCTCCAGGAACACCGTCAAGAAGGATGGCAGCGTCACCTGAAATCGCTGGACCCACAAGACAGGAGCATTTGGAACACCCAGCGTGCTCTGCGGAACAGGCCGAAACCGATGCCCCCAATTCACGGAGAGAATGGGATTGTCTACACTCGCCAGGAAAAAGCCGAAACATTCACGGACAGCTTGAAACTGCAGTATAGGGAAAACCAACTTGATGAGGATGAGGACTGGGTTGAGGACATGGAACGCAGAGTGCGTCGGATGCTCCGCCAGCCAGACGAGGATCACATTCGCCCGACCACTCCAGAGGAGTTCAAGGAGATTCTAAGGAGCTTGAAGCCGAGGAAAGCTCCTGGATGTGACAAGATTGGAAACATCGCCCTCAAGTAGCTGCCCAGGAAAGGGGTGGCAACCCTGGTAAATATCACCAATGGGATCTTGAGGCTCAGATACTTTCCGGACAGGTGGAAGAAGGCCGACGTTATAGTCATCCCAAAGCCAGGTAAGGAACTAATCTCTCCCTCCTCTTACAGGCCCATCAGCCTACTCTCAGCTGTAAGCAAGGTAGCCGAGCGCGTCATCTTGAGAAGAATAGAAGAAGAAACCGAAGAGCTCCAAATCATCCCGGATGAACAGTTCGCGTACAGGACAGGACATAGTACGGAACTCCAAGTGCTCAGGATCACCGAAGAAGTCACCAAAGGTTTCAACCAAAGACAGGTCACGGCGGCACTACTGGACGTTGCGAAGGCTTTCGACAGGGTCTGGCACGATGGTCTACTAGCTAAAATGTTGAGTATGGGTTATCCCATTGCACTCGTCAAACTAGTTAGATCATACCTGCACGGGAGACAGATGCGAGTGAAGATCAGGGACTGTGTGTCCACGTATCGACCGATGGAAGCCGGAGTCCCCCAAGTCTCTGTGCTGTCACTCCATCTGTTCGCTGTCTTCACATCTGATCTCACAAGGGCCGAAGGCACCGTTATGGCACTCTACGCGAGTAATATCATTGTAATGAATGCCTATTGTTTATATCAGCACTTGCTGTGCTAGCCAATTACTATGTATACCATTGTATTCTAAATTAAGTTCAGTTACTATCATTCCTCTCCTGTCGCTTAACGAATTACTTCAGTTTATTTGTGTTTACTTTAACTTGTGTTTTTTTATAATAAAATAAAAATTTTTAAAAACCAAGTTCGAGTTTCAAGATATTTAATTGGCGCAGTCGGGTCGGATTTGTCAGTCGGTCCATCTATCGAAGATAATTACGATTATTCGTAATTCCGACGTATTTGTTCAAAAATTTTAGACAAATCAAAGAACTTTCATTCCTAATAATTAATTCATCCAATTGTACAAGTGCATCGTGCATCTTTTTCAAATTACTCTATCGAGGAAGAATCTGGAGGACATATTGGGCTGAATTAAAGTAGGTTCAATCCGCAGGTGAACTGAGTAGCTTGCCAGAAGAAACAGGAAGGAAGGTAGAACTCCGGTACAGCAAACACCGTAAGCATCCCAGGTCATCGTGATCAACTAGTCCATCGTGGACAACACCCCCGAAGATTGTTGGATTTGCAAGGTAGGACCTTTCATATCTCTTTAAAGAAAGTCTGGTCAATCGTCAAATTTAACGCCAACAATTTTGCGTTCGAACTCTATCGAAGAGACCTCGAACATATTTAAGTAATATTTAAAGAAGAATTTAAATACTGAAATATTTTTCCATATTATCCTAATTTTACCATATTTATTTCCTTTAAGTTTATATTTTTTGAAAAATATAATTTTAATATATATTTAAATATTATTTCATGTTGAAATAGTCAAAGTAATTATATACTATTACTTTTTAGTAAATTTATATTTATATTCTATTGCTATTGTATATATATATATATATATATATATATATATATATATATATATATATATATATATATATATATATATATATATACATAATATATCAAAATCAGCTTAATTAGTTTATGGAAGATTTGTTAAGTGATCTATTACAAAAATCTTTAATTTTATCAGATACTAAATTAGAAAAAATGGCAACTGGAAGTCAAGTATCACAACCAAATTTTACAGTTTTACAAGCCTATGCAAACACAATTGGTAATTACAATGATGATGAACATAGTTTAGAAATTTTTATATCTGCATGTGATCAATTTATTGAACTATATCGCTCTAACGATGAAACTTTAAACAAATATTTGCTAAGAGTTATTTTAGGTAAATTAACCGAAAGAGCTCAAATATTAATTGGTTCCAGGTTAGAACTACGAACTTGGGAGCAAATAAAAATTGCTTTGAGAATAAGTTTTGGAGATCATAGAAGTCTAGATTGCTTAGAACAAAATTTATTAACTTTAAAACCATACAAAAATGAACACCCTATACAATTTGCACAAAGAATTCAATTAGCACGTAGTAAAGTTGCTTTTAAAATTAACAGTCTTTCAGACACAGAAATGCTTATGACTACAAAATTAATATATTTAAATCAATATGATTCACTTTCACTAAAAACATATCTACGTAATTTGCCTGACAGATTACAAGACAAAATCGATTTACAAAAACCCGATTGTCTCCAAACAGAAATGACTATTGATGACGAAAATTTTAAACAAACAAAAAATTTAACTACAACTTTACAAAGTAATCCAAGTAATCAAAGTAATCAATCAGTGCCTAATTATAATCTCAGACAATCATACTCGCAACCACAACAATATAAACAAAACTTACCACCATCACATAAACCATTTTATAATAACAATAATTTTAATCAACCTCGTAATATGCAAAATTTTAATCAATCTCGTAATATACCAAATTTTCAACAACAAATGTTTACAAAATCAGTATTCCCTAGTCAACCAATAAATGTTCAACCTAGACAAATTCCACACAGGTTTCCCACAAACCAGCAAGTTTTTGGTAGACCTCAAAACAATTTTAAACCTAATAAATTTTCTAATCAAAATCAATTTACACCCGAACCAATGTCCACTCAATCGAGAGTACCCAGTAATTTTAACAGAACAAATTTTAATTCAAATAGAGAATTACATAATTTCGCGAATACTGAAGACTATCACGAAAATCAAAATCAATATCAATATTCAGAAATTGAGGTAGAAAATTATTTAGCCTGTCCAGATCCCTTATTTGATTATTCAGCTAATTATGATTATGTTGATTATACTGCTAATCAACCAGACGACATAAATTTATATGATCCAAATTTTCAACAGGACCCTGTAATACACGATCAGACCTAATTGAAATGAATTCAGCTGTAGTAAATTCTCTACCCTATGTACAAATATGTAATCCAAATATTAAATTATTAATCGACACAGGAGCTTTTACATCAATTTTAAAACCATCTATCGCAGAAAATTATTTCCCTGATTTAATATATCACAATCCTAGTTTAAAAACATCATTAGGAGAAAAAGAAATTAGATACCGAGCTACGATACCAGCTTTTCAATAATTTAATAGTGACCATCAAATAGAATTTTTATTATTTAATTTCCACGAATATTTTGACGGAATTTTAGGATTGAATGACCTAATTAAATTAAATTTATCAATAGACACTCCAAATCAGCAGTTAGTAAATAATGAAATCACAATCCCGTTCTATTATCGGCGACCTTATGAAAGCTCGTTTACGTTCGAGATACCTCCATTTAAAACTTTGATAAAAGATTATCCAGTAAACATAGATTACGGAGAAATCTTTATTCCTGAATGCACAATAGAAAATCTATTGTAAATACCCGATACAACTGCATCTGCAAAAAACGGACGAGCTTACTTTGAAATTTATAATTACAAAGACACAACTATTTCAGTGACACTAGATAACCCTCTTATCTGTTACCCATTAAAAGAACACTTTGATGTCTATAACTTTGAGACTAATAATTATATTCCTGACAATGAACAATACAAGCCAGAAACAAATATAAATAATTCAATACGTGTAAATCATTTAAATAGCGAAGAAAAATACGAAATTTTAAAGTTATGTAATAAATTTAAAGACATTTTTTATATTGAAAATACCAAATTAACTTTTACAAACCAGGTCAAACACGAAATAAAAACATCTGACGAAGTACCTGTACATGCAAAATCATACCGGTTCCCATTTGTGCATAAACCGGAAGTACAAAAACAGATATCTAAAATGTTAGATGACGGAATAATTAGACCCTCAGCATCACCTTGGTCTAGCCCAATTTGGATAGTCCCAAAAAAATTAGACGCTAGCGGCAAACAAAAATGGCGAATAGTTGTCGACTACCGAAAATTGAATGAAAAAAACAATCGATGATAGGTATCCTATACCAAATATCGATGATATTTGTAGGCCAGGCGACAGGTCGAAAAAAAGCTTCAATAAGGAAATAATTATTGGAAAGCTGGAAATTGCTTTAATCGCTTTATTTGGACCCAGATATTACTCTCCCAAGTTTTCCCCCTCGAGCGAAGTCGGCGTTGGTCCTTCTGGCCCTAAGAAGGTACCTTTTTCGGTTTTTTGCAAATATCTCCCAACGCATCAACTTTACCAACAATATACTATAAAAAATAATATAGAGTAAATTTGCTACAAAAATGTTCTTTACCGTTTGTCTCTAAAGTGAACCGTTATAAAGAAAGTAAAATTATAATAGCAATCCATTTTCCATTAGTAGAAAAAGAAAAATATGATTATTTTAAACTTTTCCCTATCCCTAAACAAAACCAAATCATAATACCAAAAAAATCCTTCCTATTAATCAGCCCTTTGAAAGAATATTTCATGAACAACGAATGTCCTGAAATAGAAGATAAATATATCTGCCACCCGGATAACCTGATTGAAAAACCAGAAAACTGCATTACAAAAATCTTAAGAAATGAATATAATAAATGTGAGCCATCTATAGTCTTTCTACACAACTCTATCGTTGAAATAATTAATCCAGAACACCTAAATTTTGAATTGTTTTATTAAACTGTTGTAAAATTGAAAATTTTGTGATTTATTAAAATTTATGAAAATTGGCGCCTTTATTTTAAATTTGTATTTGTTTTATTTATGCCCTTATATACCCAAACTAGCTCAGATTTAATTTTACAAGTTTTTACTTACTGTTTTATTTTCTTTTGCTCTTTCTCAGGATGCAGGTTCACTATGTTTCTATGAATAGTATAATTTCAAATTTAAATACACAAAATCAGTACACATCCATAAAAAAAAAACTAAACACTTTCAGAAAACAATAAACGAGTTGTTTTAATTTAATATTTTTTTAAAATTTTAACAGATAAAATTACAATCTTAACTTAAATTACCCAACCAAATTTTAAATCTCGAGATTTTACCTTATGTTTTCTATCCTTGCAGTTGGCCAAACTGTGTCGTTTCTTAGTTCTGTCTCAGCTGTTACCACGCTTTAATGTTCAGATATGGCCGCTCCAATTTCCTACTATACTTGTGTAGTTTATTTACTTTATTTTTGTGATTTGTCCCCAGCTGGATTTCTTATAACAGGTAAGTACTTACAAAATTTTCCACTGTTTCTTTATTTTTCTGGCTTGAATTCTTATTTTAAACCCTTTTATTTACAACACTTCTAACCTTGATTTTCTTTATACATTTCTTATTTTATTTTCTTCGATCCGCAAAATTTTCAAAACTTTTTCCACCCTCTTTTTTTTTATCAATAACAACCAACTATCAATTTTTTTCTCTGCTTACTTTAATTATTGTATATAGTAAAAATCACCAAATTTCAAAAATGACTACTTGTGACAAATTATTTTTTTTATGTCAAATATTTTTAATTTTGAAAATAAAAACTTTTATACTACCTTTTTGTTGCCTTTTTTTAATACAATATTCTTTTCTTGATACTTTCCTGAGCATTTTCTGTAAATTAGCATGTGTTACGTTCAGTATAAAAGTTTTTATCTTTCACATCTCATTTTTAAAGATTATTCTTAACTTTTAAACAAACTCCTTTTTATAAACTAGAACTTATTAACTACTCATAACAAATCTTTTCATCTCTAGATTAACATATCTTTTCTCAAAAACTAATATTTTTGTTTCTACATTTTGTAGGCTGTCGAAATTGGTTTCACCCCTTTTACCACACTTTAACACGGTGTCTTGAGCTACCCCCACTCACACACGAAGCACTGAGTGTCTTCTTTGTCCAAATGGCATGTCTTTGCACATCGATGGATTTCCTGTTTAGTTTTTGATGAAAATATAGTTCAACTATGCTGTCACACATACAAAAATCAAGAAATGTTTATGTTTCAACCCCAATATTGGAGAAATTATTATGGCATTCATCTAAACATATTACTGCACCCCTGTTTGGTAAGTTTTATTTCAGTTTATATTCACTTTTACAGACCATGCACTTTTTATGTTTCGTTATGAAAGTTTTTAGATAATTTACAATATTTTCCCCTGTTTATTGAATGTTGCTTTCTTAACTTTTATCTAAAGTTCAATTACATTGACTCTATACTAGATTTTTCATAAATTTCCCCTTTTAAAAGTTTATACTATAACAATTGTCTCTTTTATAGGTGAAATCTTTCCCCTGAAATTATGCAACTTTTGATACTACTGGAGTTGATTGAAGTGAAATTTTTATATGGGACTACATTGGTGACACCTTTTCGATGGCAGGAAATACACAATAGGTCTCTCGTCAGCTCTGCCAGTGAAAATCCAGGACTTCGACTTGACACCTTTTTCTTGTTTTTTATTTGTTTTTCATTAATTTTTATGGCCAATTTGGCTTTGCAAATACCTTATAACTAACTACATTTTTGATATGAACAATAAATACTTAATTCTACTACACATATGTTAAAAACTAAATTAAAATTATTTTCTGAAATTGTTCATTCTTAAATGTATACATGCTACTGTATTTATTAAACCTTTTACTTTTACTGCACGTTTGCACTCTATTTTTGTACCTCTATTTATCTGCATTTTATTATTCTAATGAAAATAATTAAAAACCTTTTAAAATAATTTATAATATACTTTTATATATATATATATATATATATATATATATATATATATATATATATATATATATATATATATATATATATATATATATATATATATACAGGGTGTTTACGAACTTGGGAATATATTTTTAATGGGAGGTAGTACTTGGTAAAAGAAGTCGATTGCTAAAAATTTACCTTAGTAAAAGTGGCTCAGAAGTGGCAGAAAAAAATATTTTAAATAATACACCAAATTGTTTGAGAACCGCTGACGAAGCTAGCCGTGTGCGAAAGCCATGGCAGTGTTGCCAAATTGTAATCTCAATGTCCATTACTTGGCGACAATTCTTTTCTTTTTCCAATAGCATTAGATAAATAGCGTCTAACTGTGCTACCGGTCAAAACTAATTTTTTAAAATTAAATATTTTACCCGAAAATTAAACATCTTGTAACAGCCAGAAAAGTAAAACATAGTAACCTATGGATTGATTGAATTGTTTTAATGAATCCAACTACAGCTTAAAACATTTTTCTCACTATTGATTGATTTACATTTTTTCACATCATTAAATTTGTTATTTTTCACAGTATCTGTGTTTTTATGGTATTTCCTCGTGCAAATACGAAATGGGGAATTCAAAATATTTACATCTTTGTATTGTACAATTTAAAAATGGAAATATACCCAATCTATTATAATAAATTATAGTGAATAAATCCCTGATATTGAGAGTGATGAAAACTGATAATTGAACTTATTAATCTTACCTTTACAACAAGCTCTCTTGCGGAAAATTCCTTAAAGCACTCCCCTCACTCAACCACTAACACACAATTTTTTCTTTGTATAGACACTACACTCAAAAACCAAATAAATAACAATATTTCCATATGTAATATTTGGAAATTCACCACTTTTTGTAGTGGTATTCTTTTTGAAGGTATAAAAGCAATTTTCCATATCACGAGGCAATTCCGTAAAATAAAAACTCGTCTCAATTTTGAGTACACAAAATTAACGAAATAAAACAATAAGAACTGTTTTAAATATTAAATAACCATTAATATTAGTTTTTCAAACTTCATAATACACTTAAAATAACACGTTCTGTTAACTAGACCACATTTGTGCTATTCGATTACAGCTGATGGGAGCATTGAACTCCATACTTACGAATAGGATGGAGTTCAATGGATGGTAGTTGAAAGTACCCTGCGTTTCCAATTCGATGCATGTTCAGTTCAAAATTATACGAACACACAGACAAACATTTTATTTTTAGTTTCTCTATGCACAAACAAAAGCAATACGTTTAAGTACTTTGTGTGGTACATTTTTCACGCAACCTTAAAAATTACAAAATGACATAAAACAGATAGACTCCGAATTCACAGACACATCTGCACTGCAAACTGCAGACTTGTAAAACAACGATTGCCAACTATAGCATAATTTATAAATTATTATGATTTTTGCAATAAACGAATATAGCTAGCTCACTTTAACATACCTACTATCTTTAATTATTACACTTCATTGCAAAAAGTAATAGGTGCGTTCTTTCTAACTGAGATTTCAGTTACGCTACACCAAATGAAATTATCTTCGACCATGTTTTATGGTCGAAGGAAATTATCCTTTTTATTTATGCAGTGTAACCGTAAAACATCATAGATTAACTGAGATCCCAGTTAGAACGAAATACTCGTTTATTGCAAAAATCATAATAGTTTACTAATAATGCTATAGTTGGCGATCATGTTTGTAATTTAGGGAATTATAAGTTTGCAATGCTTGATATAACCAGACTGATATAACAAATGAAAATATTTTACCTAACCTCGATCCGTTTTGTGTATCGATTGATATTATTGCTTTTCCTCGTTGTTTTTTGTATTTTTGTGTTTCGTTTATTGGAATTGTGTTATTGTGTTAATTACAATTCCGTTATATTAAACAAAAGTAGCCAAGGAATTTTACGTGACAACCTAGTAAAGAAGGTAAGTTTTAATATAATTGTTGATTATATTTTTTAATTTTAAAATATGGTCTCGTATTTTAGGATTTGTGTCGAAACTTCAACACTAGTGTGACAATAAGTCACTGAATTTTTTTGACGAGGTATTAAGTGATTTCACTATATCTTTTATGTTTTTTCTTTTCTTGCATTCTGTTTCTACACAGTAAACCTATTTCTAAGTAAGAAGTATGAATCAAGCTTAATGAACAAAAATGTGTTTTTTTCCTATGAGCTGTTAGAAAGTGCAGCACATATTCATTTCTAAAGAAAATTTTCTATTAATGATATTTTAGGTTAACCGAAAAATCTAGTTTTAAAAGGAAACGAGGTGGCTCAAATGATGCTGTCGAATGTCTTTCTCTTCTTTAAAACCAAATTCCCACAGTTCAGCACTATTGAAATAAGTATAATTGAGATAAAGTAACTGTAACTATGCAAATTTGGAATTAGGACATATTATAGTTGGTATAATTTTTTTGAGAATAAAAAGCAAGGAATAAATTACTAAAAAAAATTTTTCTACTGTGTACATACTAGACATTTTTCGTGGCATGATTTATTTTTGATGCTACATCGTTTTATTCCCCGCATACAGTAGCAATAAATAATTAGTTATCTAAAATATTGTAAAATTAGCTATAATTTAATTATTATATTTTTAACCTAGATTACAACAGAGTGTGTAGGCACGTTACGGTCAGTTATTGAACTATGCAAAGATGGACTCACTGAAACGTCTAATCAACCTCTGACAAGAAAAAAGAACTAGATCTTTAATTGATGATATACTGGAGACTGTAAGGATGGAAATCAGACATTTATGCTAAAAGTAAGTATTACCTTTTTCATAAACACTGTCTAGCTTATGAAATCACTTTTTTTTGTACATTTTTATATCTGCGTAATTTCTAAATAAACTGTAACATAACACGGCAAACTGAATGTTGAAAATAATCTAATTGAAAATGAAATTTCAAACTGCTACCTATATTTGCATACAGCAGAGTTTTGTTTGGCTATTTATTTTTTTTATACATTTTTAGAAAAAAAAAATAATGAAATTATTGAGTATTACATCAGCATCCTTTCAAACCTTCAAAATATGATAAAAGTAATAAATAGCTATCATTTTTTTTATATTTTATACTGTCATTCTTATCTGAATACGTTAGTATAAAAGTTTTAGGTAGGTACCTAAAAAAATCAAGCACAATACTTCAAATACATTTTATCATAGAAAATATTAAAACAACTAGGTACTTAAGCAAGATTGTATTGAATTAAATAATAGTATTCTTAATATTAGAAGCAAAGTAATATTGTAATTAAAAAAATATTGACACCAAAAAGAAAAGTTACAGTTACGTTTAAAAATGTTTCTTTTTGGTTTAATTGCCATATCTTTTTGCAATGCAATCTTGTTCCTAGATTTAGTAGTTGTTTTAATAGTTTCTAAGATAAAATGTATTTGAAGTGTTCTGTTTGATTTATTATCTACCTAAAACTTTTATACTAGCGCATTCAGATGACAGTATAAAATATAAAAAATTAGGGTCGAAAGGATGCATATGTAATACCCAATAAAAAATAAATAAATAAAACAGATTTATTTTTTTGTTTTCAATATTTGCAGAAATTCTTATTTCCATGTTTTCCTTGAAGATAGAGTTGGACAATCGAATGTTGTCAGCAGCATTTTCCGAATCTTAAAAAAATAGTTTTTTTTTATAAATGATGATCCCAGAAGAGATTTAATGGAGAAACCCAATATAGTACATGTCGGATGTCGCTTTCTGATGCCATATATGGAAAATGAAAAACTGGGTGTTTCAAGAAAACTATATATTTTTCTTGACAACACTTGGATTTTTACCATAAGAAAATCATGGCAAGATGACAATGTTAAATCTGCCAAAAGGGTTATAGGAAGGAGATGGATCACGGTAATTTATTAGCATTTTTTTTCATACAAAATGAAGTTGATTCCATATTTTGTAATAATCAAAATTTAATTTTTTTATTACTGTGTTTCTATATTTGCACACTACATTCGTACATTCTTCGGAGTAGAGGGGAGAACATGGATTGCATCTCTGTTCTTAATCTCAAATCAATTGCACTGCTGGCCGCTGTGCTGTGGTAAATCACAGTTACATTTTACATCTAGAGGGCTGCACAAGCTTGACCGAAAGCTTCTTATGCACTGTTTTGAAATTAAAGTACAGTATAAATTTAGTAAAAGTAAGATTAAATGAATAGTTTCTTTATATCTCTGTTTAACTAAGTTTGATATCTTGGAAAGAACAATATTGTTTTATGCTGTACTATTTTTGTCATTTACGCAAATTATTTGCGGCTTGCATAATTAATTTAGAACATTACTCATTAGGCATAACATAGCTTTTCGTTGTAGGCGTATTGTACTTCATGCTGGTTGACAGTGGTTGTAACATAATATGTTGCCTGCCTTTGATGGATAATGCCAATTACCACAGTGGGCAAGTCAACAAATTTTCTATAAAATCTTCAGAGAAAGAGGCCATGCAAACTTATTTAAAGGAACATGATATAGAGTATCCAGAATTGGCCTCTAAAGATAACTTGATTACTCAATTGCCAGTACCCAATAAATTCTTTATAGTAGATTCATCGATACAGAGTGCCTGAGCATGAACTATTGCCTCCATGCAATTGCCAATTGAATTGCAAAACGTTTTTATGATAAAAAAGTGCTCAAAGGTAGGGATGTGTAACATACTTGAGAAAGAGCTGATAGTAGCATAATAAAAAAGTCAACTATGTTAAACGCACAGTCACCATAATAAAAGCTGCATAAGAAAAAGAAAGTTATTGTCTCCGAACATATGGCACTCATTATCACTGGGAGAGAAAACACTGACATTTTTGAGGACATTGATAGTGATTGAAAACACTTTAATATGTCTATATTATAATTTATAAAGTAAACATATTTACGCAATAGTAGTTATAGTATGCATTTGCATAGTTTTTAACTTTCATGCATTCATTACTTAAATTTTATATGTAAGTAAACATATTCGTGCAATAGTAGCTTAACCATTGTTTATCTAGTTCATATTTTATTTAGATTCATATGCATTTTTTATCTTTTCTAGTATGTAAGTACACGAAATTTTTTCTTTCTGTACACACATACTAATGCATCTAAAGCACATGGAAATGGTTAACATCTGTGTGCCAAATACACTTTATGTACCAAATAGTAAAGTTTAGATAGGATTAATGTTAAGGTTGTTCCTATCATATCAACTACTTAACTATATTGTCCATAGTCTTGTAAATCGATGTACATGTAACCATTGCTTCGAAATATTACTTTTAAAAAAAGACAGCATAGTTATTGATCATAAATATAGTATTTCTGAAGATTTTAAAAAATTTACTAATATTGTGAGTCTAGGTGATTTAGTACATACAAAATCGTAAATTTTGCTGAGAAACAATTCTGATGTTTCATTGGAAAAGAAAATTTAATTAAAAAGCAACTAATAAATACAGCCATTAAATATTTTTCAAAAAGAGTTGAGGATTTTGTACTAAGCTACCTGGCCAATTCCGTTCTGAGGATTTGCGTGAAACCCAAATCATTAGAAAAGTAATGGAAATTTTCATAAAATGCCGAATACACCATCATTCGAGACTATTAAATATTGAATTACATGAAAAAATCAGCAACCATTAGGCAAACAATTTCTAAATTACTATTGTTTAAAAATTGTTAATAAAAAAAATATAAATAAGTTAAAAACATTTTTTAATATATTTTCTGTACCTGAATATTGCATTTTTTTATGTACGTATTATATTTTTTGTATAAATGTTATAAATATTATGTTTACTTTGTAGAAATAAAAAAGCAAGTGTGTACAATCTAGTTTTTTTTTATTTTGACAAATTACCTCTTTCCTAATTCTGTTTCCAATAATTTATTTTAATCTAGTATAATCATTTATTATTTCATCTAAAAATATGTTAAAATAGATTTCAAATGTTGTTTCATAAAGCATAAGTAAGTTTTAATAGATTTTTAAAGGTTATTAAATAATCAAAAAATACTAAACAGTTTCATAATTCTTTTACCTCTTAAAAGATTAAAGATCGATTAATCTACATAAATTTTAATAAAACATTTAAGATAAAGAAAATAAAAAAATTAATCCTTCAAACTCGTCATTTCTGCCATTTATTCAACGTGTTGAGAGATACTACACCCTTGCGGGTTGCATACAATTCGGTTTTGCCCATGTGTATTAGAAGAATGAGTATTTACCACAGACATATATGCTGTCTATGGTATTTACCTAATTTTTACACAGCAAACAGTGAAACAGAGCGTCTCTTTCTTTGCCTCGACGAGTACTGCAAGGGTTCTTTGCCCAAACGCAGGTATACCTAGGTATTTTTAAATGTTTTAATCGTGTATATGAGGAATATTCAGAAAGTTGGTTATAAAATAAAGTTTTGTAGGTAAATAATAATTTTTGATATTTGACTATAAAAACTATGGTTAATAAAAAAAAGTACGATACTTTTTTTATCAATTATGCAAATAATTTTATTAGTTTAATCCCAAATGTATTAAGTACATTTTAGAATTGTAAATATTTACACTGTCAAGATATTCGGTACCTATAAAGTTATATTTTAAGTGCCATGACAGTTACTTGTATTTAGTCTAGAATAAAACTAAAGTAACAAAATGTTTTTAATTTTTAACGCAAATCTTATATATTTTTTTATATTTTCAAGCGAATGTTTACAAGTGGTATCATTCCCGGTTTCTCATATTAATAAAAGAGAAATACAATGTGGACTAGTGCAGAAATAATAGTAGTAGTAGCAGTAGTAGCTACTTATTTTACAAGGCAAATAGGCCACAATGGGCCCTTTAGGAGCAGTAAATTGAAAATATGGTATAATGCAAATACCTAATGACTCATACAAAGTTATATGTTTTATTGCAAATCATTTTTACAGCCAAACAGTAATCTCAAATTGATTAGTGGAATTTGCGAAGTTCATATGACTGAATTTAGTAAATAATGTTTTAGCTACCATTTAAAAAATGTTATATGTATAAAAAAAGTATGTAAAAAAAAGCCAAACTAATAAAATGTGTTCTTAAACAATTTCAAGGTAAAGATTAAGACACCAAAAATATTAATAGTCGAACTTATCTAACTCGAACTTCCTAAATTAATAAAAACTATGATATAGCATGCTAACTAGTTGTCACTATTAATGATGCACAAGAGCTTTGTTATTAGATAGGGTAACAGATTTTCTCAAGTCTAGGAACATAGTTGTAAGCTGTAGAAGAATAGAATTCCGCAAATCGCCATATTTCTTGAGGGTACTTTCTGTCTTCTATTCCTTGATTTTTGGGAAACCAGACCTTCTAATGTACATGGCAGGGAAGACTAAAAAGAAAATTAAATATTGTTATATACCTCATACGTTATAAATGAATGTTTTTCTTTGAATATTATCTAGCTTTTAGCACGAGGCATTAAAATTTTGTAATAATTTAATTTTATTTAATATATTACACTCTCGATATTATACGTGTCATGCCAAATACCTGAAAAGGTGGTTATAACTATTACATCTAAAATCTAGCAATCGACCAAGAGAAACCCTCTCAATATTTATATGGGACGGGATCCAGTTTTAAGAAATTTTAATGGGCATAATTATTTTACGTTACAATTAAGATACCTTTAAAAATAAAAGCACAGATTGAATTATTGTATTAAGAATATTGGTAAAATGCCCTCCACTAACATAAAAACTGAGAGAAGCTGCTTTATTAAATTTAGTTGTCGATACGCTTTAGATTATATGTGATATAAAATTATTGTTTCAAAGGACCAATTGCATAGGATGAAAATTATCAATTTCTTTAGCCTGACAAGACTCCAGATACAGCTATCTTAATTTAGTAAATACTGTACCTTGTGCTCTTAAAACTACCATTGTCGTGATTGGATAGGGCACAGCTATGGATGGAAAACCTCCCTCTCTCGATTGTAATGGTTTCCCAGACTCTTGGGTTTTGGATCCATGTAGTCTTCGTTCATAAATGTTCTGACCATATGAATAGTGAATTTATGATGTCTGTACATGAAAAACCTCATATACATATTTGTATCCATCCACACATTTTGGCTCTCGTTGTCACTGGGAAACCTATACGATTAAATTCTTCTATTAAATACTTATACTTAATACCGATTGTTGGATTTAACTGACAATGTTTGAACAAAATAAAAATAAAACAATTTCTAACCTGTGAAATGTCACGTGAAATTCTGCCAGATGAGTTTGTTTTCAGTTTTTACATAAAACACAAATTCGATATACTTTTTCCATTACTGTGCTGCAAAAAAACTGAAAAATAGAAGATAGAACACAAAAAAATCTCCTGCTAGGCACGAAAACAAAACAAAACTAAATGACAAATGTCAAAACGGAGAAATGACAGAATAAACAAGGAACGGTGGTGATTGGTGATTCACAAATCGAGTATGCGCAATTGCTTTCAGTACTATTTTTGAGATGGAAGCAGGAATTTCTTAATATTAAGAAATTCGTGGATGGGAGATATTAGATCTCAGTTAATCTATGTAGTTTTACGGAGGCTACATTAAATGAAATTATGCTATTATTTATGCAGTGTTACCGTAAAACAACTTAGATTAACTGAAATTTTAGAGAGAACACCTAATGTTGGCTACACTGCTTGTGGAGCTATAATGATAAAGTTACTATGCAAATATGGAGTCACAAAATTCTGTGATAGAATTGTTATTTAATAGTGTTTGTTTTTAATCTTCGTTCGGTTCGTTTTACAGTGTTTTTTTCATAGTAACAGTAATAATGAACTTGTGGATGTTAATATCTACATATGGTACATGTCAAATTACATCGGCTGTGTGCGTGGAACATTTTTCAAATACAAATGCCGCATGATTTGTAACCTTTGTGCAACGATCACACGATATTTGTGAGTTATGGCCCCATCGAAGACATGATATGAGGTCCTGATATGCCTTTCAACGCTGAGGAAAACATTTTAAATTTGGTAGAGGACAATCCAACTTTAAGTATGTATGCGTTCATTCGTTAAGCAAACCATACGTCTAATCGGATTGTATAGGAGGAAATAAACTATCCATTTTCATCTAAAAAGATTTCATTCATGTTCAACAGCAACAAAGTTTTGTGTGATGAAGGATATGGCAACATGGAACAGTTATTGTGAAATATGCTGTGCATTGGCACAGGACATTCACCTTCGATTCCAGCAGTTCTCAACATGTTCGCACTTTTTTTGTTGAGAAAGGTCAGTTATTTTTTTCTAATATTTAAGGTTTTCTTATGCACTATACGATTTATTATATCAAGATGTACTTATCCTCAAAAAATAATTCCCAAGTTTGTAAACAAAAAAAAAAAAAAAAAAAAAAAAAAAAAAAAAAAAAAAAAAAAAAAAAAAAAAAAAAAAAAAAAAAAAAAAAAAAAAAAAAAAAATATATAAAAAAAAAAAATATTTTTATAAAAAAAAAATAAAAAATTTTTTATTTAAAAAAAGGTGGAAGAGAGAACACACAAAAAAACAAAAAAACACCCCCAGCGGGGGCGCCCCCCCCCCCCCCCGGGGGGGGCGGTTTATTTCCTCCCGGAGTTTTATATATCTTCTATTTTATTTTGTTCCCGCGGGGGCGGCTTTTCTCCTGGCCGTGGTTGCGTGTCGTTTTGTTGGTGGGGGGGGGGGTGTCTTCTCGGGGGGGGGGCCGCCCCCCCCACGGGGGGGGGGAGAGCCCCTGGGGGGGGAGGTCCCTCCTAAGTTGGGTGGGGGGAAAAAGGGGGGGGGGCCCCGTCCTCCCCCCCCCCCCCCCCCCCCGCGCCGGCCCGCGCCTCGGCCCGTGTTAATTTTTTTTTTTTTTTCTTCTTTCTTCGCTAGGGGGGGGGGGGGGGGGGGGGGGGGTGTTGGGGTGGGGGGGGGGGGGGGGGGGTGCTTGGTGGGGTTTAGCCGGTTTGGGGGCTCGGTGGGGGGGGTTTTTTTATAATAAAAAAGCGCTTTTTTTTTTTTAATTCACCCACCAACCCCCCCCCCCCGGGGTGGCCCCCCGAAGACGGCCCCGGCTTCTCCCTCTACTTGCTGTGCGTGTCCGTCAGTACCAGCAGCTACTGGTTTCCCTTGTTCGAGGGTAGGGTCCCATTGTGTCTAGACTCACTGTCTGCCATGGCCTCGTAGGTGGTCGGGGGCGGAGCGGGCTCGTGGCTTCGTTGATGCACAGACATGGTTTCGTATTGTCTTGTTCATGAAATGCCACTGATAATATTCCATAATAGCCCTGGTAGTTTCGTTGCAGCCGGGATGTCCTGCGATGGGGGCGTCGTGATATTCGTATAGCACTCTCGGTATAAGAGTGGCTGCCACCGCAAGGGTCTTTTCTACTGTAAATTCGTTTTTTAATTTCCTTTCCCTTGCTTCCATTTGTGGGCAGTCGTTCTGCAGTTCCGCTCAGTATGCGATGGCCCCCCTGTATTGCCACATCCTCCTTTTGTCCGTCCAGGACTAGTTGAGCCAAGGGCACGACATCCATTTGGTTTATTTCCCTGTCTGCAGGCTCGAATAGCCCGGATTGTGTGTCCACACTTGTAATGGAGAAAGTGGCACCGTTTTTCGGTGGCCCATTGTTGGATATGCGAATGCTCGTTGGGTGGCAGGTGGTCGTCATCAAATAATTTATTAAGAGTTTGGTTATTTTCCCTGTGTATAATTTATTTTTTATGGCTTATGCCTCTTTTTTATTTATTTCACTGGAGTTTCGATTTTTTGTTTTTTATTTATTAAGTGCACAAAATATGTTTACACTGGTTGGGCTTTGTGCCTCTTTTGTGAATTTAAGAAGTGTCAAACACTCCTGACAGTAGGAAGGTTAAAACAGTAAAACGAATTCTTTTCTAGTGTCGCTTTTAACAAAGCGGAGTGGTTTAGTTGGCTGAGCGCGTCGAGTGTTAGAGCGATGAGCGAAGGCGGAGCTTCTGAGCTCGCTCTCCTATTGGTCGCGTCTCTTTGCCGAGTTTCTGTGCCAACTACAATGTTCTGGTTCCATATAAATGAGTGTAACGGCAAAAGCGACGTTGGGAAACAACGCTCGTGTTTGAAAATATTATTTGCATGGTCTTTCATTCCTGTCTAGTAATTTTTACATTTATCACTCTTTTTCCTATTTACAACTGGCATCTTTCGATTCTTTATAGCCGAAATGAAAGAATGAATTATTGTTGATTCTATTGACTACTAATAAATTTTATTTTCACTAGAGGAACTTTGTGACTTGCCAGAAAGAAACAAGTGTTTAAAATTATTTACCGACGATCTGATTTTATTAAGTTAATGCAATGGTGCATTTTTATCTATTTGGAACTTAATGAGTGCGTCATGATGGTTGGCGTCGCACTGTTAATTCAACTGAATTTTTAATAAAAATGAAATTGGACGGTTTTTGCTTTTAAAAATCGAGGAATTGTCCAAAAAATGTTCTGCTTGAAGTTTCTGGTATGGTAGTTCTTTATCGAATTTGCTAAAAAAAGTAGTGTGATTTTTTGAACTTTGAAGCCATACCATTTCGGTCTTGAGTTGTTTTTTAATATTCTGATATAAACTAGGTTAACTTTTTGCAGTAATGAAGTTTTTGAAAAAATAAAATTTTGGAGAATTTTGATTCTACAACAATGTCCAGGTACACCATTCCGAAAGAACTCACGATCTACAGAATTTCTATCATTGATTTGTTGTTATAAAAGGGACCCTAGTTAGACCACAGATTACACTAGGCGGCACAACAATTGAAAACAATTAGCAAAAAATTTAACCACTATCAGGAAAAACGTATTTTTATATCATAACCGCCCTGCAGTCTTGAGTTGAATCCACTGAATACTTTGTATGATCATATTTTCTTCAAAGAGTGCACGACAATTACCGAAATCAATTTGTGAAGATACGAGAAAGTTTAACCCAATATTGGAAAAAACTGCCTCAAATTTCATACATAGCCGGAATAAAAGAAGAAATACGTCAATTCAAGGGGTATGATATGCTAGACTACATTACTATTGATCTTTTTTAATGATTCATTGATATTACATTTGTTTTACAGGGCGAATTTCATTAGTGCCTACCACCTAATTCTGGATTTTTTGGTGAAATGTCCTCTATAATCTCATCGTGTTATTTACCTAAATAAGATTTCTTATAAATTATTTCACTAGTTCGCATTTTTGAGTGTCATTATTTAAGATGTAGTAGGATAAGCAATAGAAGTACTATTAGAAGATAGGTTTTTTGTATTTTGACATATCAGTAATTTATTCGCAACTTTTTATGTCAATTCTAGTGCTTACGTAATAATAAGACCAGTTTATTAAAATCGGCTAAGAAATAAAAAAATGACAGGCAAAATATTAAAGTTCGTTTTTTTGTTTCTGATTTTAAAAATGGCAAGTAGGCCATCTTTGAATTGGCTGTATTTCCAAAATTAATGAACCGATTTAATTCATCGAACTTTAAAATGTGGAAGAAAGTTCATTCTTTCGATATCTGTCATCATTTCTGTCATTTTGATAATCTTAAATTAAAAATAACGAGTGTAATGGAAGGCCTATTTTCAATTACATCCGCCCTATTGAATTTTAATATTTCGACCATCTTGACATTTGGTCCTTTTAACCTATTTAATCAGCTAACTAGGGACACTAAGTTCGTTAAAATCGGTTAAGAAACAAAAATTTGGCAAAGAAAAACAAAAAAGACGGTTTTCTTGGCCCACCCAGTATAGCTGAAATACATTACTGATTTAAAATAAATAATCACGGAGTGCTGGAACTAATAATAGATCAACAATCACCAAGCATTAGAAAATGCTGTTGGTTTTTTTGTGAATTTCCCGACAACTGCTAATTCAATCTGATGGAGATCCAACAAAATTGCGAATAGTATTTGGTTTAGATACTTTTTTTGTGATTAACTTGAAAGTTTGTGAGATATCATGAGTTAAATAAAAAAAGTATATTTCATGTAATAGATGTTTTAGGTAAAACATCGTCAAACTTTTAATACGCTGATTAATTCTCTTTTTTAAACACATTTATAATAACGATAATATGATATAAAATTGAACGATCTCACGTAGTATATTTTATAGATTATAAATAAATATGGAAAAATATTTTGCCCTTTTTTATATATTCACCTGACACCGAACGATTTTTGTACGACCATGTCAAATAGGATTTTTAGTGGTTATTAAATAATTTCCTATAGACAAAACATATTAAATATGAAGTGTCCACGAACTTTTTATTTAAGACTTGTAGGATGCATTTTATACTTTATTATTAGTTGACACCACGTATAGTTTATTAGTTTAGAAGATATAAATTATATTTTTTCTTGACAGTGTCATCTTTTAAGAAAAGTTAAACAAATTGGTCCATCTGGCTTGTTAATTAGCAGAGATTTAGATTCTAAATTACCACCATTCCAATCTACCTGGTAATTTCTCGTAAGCTGAAAACAAATAATTATTATAACGAAAGTTTTAGAGCGAGGGACTAACCTTTAATAGTAATATAAGCATATTTTGTTCAGCTAGTCGCCTTGCTATGCAAGACCTAGGTCCATGTCCAAATGGTAGTAATAAGAAAGGATGCGACTGTGTATACAGTGAATTGTTCTTTAACCATCTCTCAGGTTTGAACTCATTTGGTAGTGGGAAATATTTTTCCAATCGGCAGGATATTTGGTTCTGACTAACAATTACCGTCTGAAATGTACAAAATCTTAAATTACTCTATATGTATTTGGTGTTAACCGGTAAACAGAAAATAAAATTACTACACAGTTGAAAATATGGTGTAAAATTTCACACCAAATTGACACCATATAGGGACACCAATTAGGTGTATACTAGACACTAGACAGGATAAATTGTACCATTATTTATGTATAAAATGTTCACCTATGACTTGCAAAATTATACGTTATTTTTGATTAATTTGTGTACCTTGTAATTGTTGAATATGTAAAATGCAAATTTTCTTAGGGGTAATATTCTTAAGGGGTGGAAAATATTAATTTTAAATAAACTACAAAAATGTGAAAATATCATGTATTCTATTAAATGTAAATGCCACATTTCAGATAACTCAATTAATTACATACACTGACTATATTGAATGCATTGTCATTTGAACTAAAAAGTTGTAGAATGACATAAGGCGGTATATTTAAGCCATTCTTTTTCCATAATAGATTTTAATAATTCAATCGTTATGCTCATTTCTGTTTTTCTCTGTTCTACAGCTGCAGTTCATAGTACATAAACCGTCATTGGCCCCTAAAGATAATATATAAAAATATCTACCAAATGCACTAAGTTAAGGGACGATTTCGTATATTGCATGATCATCAACTATTACTGACTGTCTGATTACCTTGCTTCAGATATTTGACGCATTCGCGGAAACGTTAAATCACACTACGCATGATGTATAATATGCAAAAATGTAGTATTTAAGATCATTTCTAATCCAAAAAATGGTAAGATTTACTCAATAAACCGCTTTTGCAATATTTTTAGTGGTAAATGTAAACACCGTTTAATTTTGAACTGTGTATTACTAACACTGTTTGAAGAAAAAACCAGAAAATATCCAATTCTGGCATAAATAAAATTTAGAAAGATAGCCCTCTGTTAACTTGAAATATAAAAAAGGGTGTCGGTTATAAGTGGTTCACCTAAAATGTATCCATTAGTATTTAATGACAGAACATTTTTTAACAAAAAATGATGTCTCTCCAGTGGTCACAGACTCATCCTTATGCAAAAATTTAATTTTTATGCAGTACCTGTTACATCTATGAGAAAAAATCCATAAAATTGATAATTTCAATCGGTTATAGTTCTTTTGTTTTAACAGATCGAAAAAAACACTTCAAATCGGTTAATTGCAATGTTCTACTGAACAAAAATGCGTTGCTTAATTATTTCTAAATGTTATTGATTTCGGTGTTTTTTTTTGAGCTCCAGAAAATAATTGTAGATATTTTTTTTTTAAAAACAATATTTTATGCACTGGTCCTGAGAATCATGCATTACCGGACAATTTTTATGTCGGAAAGTACTTCTTTACAGGCCTAGTCCTGTATTATATTATTATAATGCCTAATTATTATAATGTTTCAATATATAAAATTAAGTAACGTACATTACTCGTCTGGAAATGCTCTTTACCATTACTACCTAAAAATAAAGTCTCAGTGCTGATTCAAACGAACCTGCCTACGTCATACTCGCTAGGATGACAGTAATTATAAATAGTGGGGCTACTAGCGCAATTTCTTATGTATTTTCTTACGAGAATATGACATAAGTTTTTATAGTTCCGGAGGAGCAGTTCTGGGTGCGAAGAGCTGGATCCTAGTGTCGTGTACGTAGGCGGACTAGTTAATAGTCTTCAACCTACCCCCTAAGATTAAATCATGATAGTTAAGAAGGCTAATCTGAGCAATAACAACATTTGTTATTATAAAATAACTGTCCGAGAACCTAGAACCTAGAGGTTTGTATCGGTGGAAGGACAGCTAAAAGGCTTTGACCATAGACGTATATCTAAGATAATAGCTAAGAGGGAGGAGTTAAAGGGCTTTGATTTGTACTATATATTTAGGATAATAGCTCAGAGAAGGTGAAGCTAAGGGTGTGTATTTGGTCAATGAGAGCATTTAAAAACGTAATTAATTATATGTTTATGCAATAAATAATGAGATGGCTTCTGTATCTGTAGCTTTATGCAGGTTATTTAAAATAAAAAAATATATAAATACAAGATGACGTCACAATAGTAACTAGTATTTGTAATACGATATATATATATATATATATATATATATATATATATATATATATATATATATATATATATATATATATATATAATATCAGAATATAAACCCTCCACGGCAGTCATTTTATTCAGAGCAACCATAAAATTATTTGGATTTTCTCCTGGTGGCTGTTTTGATCTGGTTAACGAATCGCAGTGATTCTGGTCTCCTGGACGATATTTTATGTCAAATGCAAATTCTTGAATCAATAGAGACCACCTATAAATTCTGTTATTAACAAAATAGTTCCAATCGAAATAGAGCATGGCGAACGAAAAGCATCCTAGTAAAGTATGCTCCAGCATTATAATGTTTAAATGCTGTAAGTCGAAAAGTTTTGTCAATTTTGTGTGTTAAGTGTCACAGTGTATTCCATAAATCATGTTTACCTAAGTTCAAAAAGGAATTACGTTTTGTAAAAGACAATAAGCCAATTTGTTGTGAGGAAGATAGTTTCAATGACAGTGACGAAGAAAAAAGTGATTTGGAAAAAACTATAAACGATCTCACAGAAGAGAATTGCATTCAAATTAAGTATATAGAAAAAATGAAACGTGACAACGAAGTATTTCTAACAGAAGCATTACAAAGAGAGGAGGATATGATAGATTAATGAAAAAACTATTGATGATATGAGGAATCAAATAAATCACCTAAATAAAAACCTTAACAAAAATATTAACGATACGGTTAAAATAAGTTCCAAAGAAATAGGTTGTCAGACAAATTTAATAATTAGTAAAAATGTATCTACTAATACAGAATTAAATTCATACGCTCTGGACATCAATAAAAAAGACAACACAAAACAGGCAGTGTACATAAAATTTTAAGCGACAACGGGCAAGAAATCGTATGTACCAATAAATCCACTGTTATACCGGGTGGAAAGAAAAAGACAAATACAAACTCTGTAAATCCTAAAAATAGATCCAACTCAGATAGAACTCCAAATACAAATAAAAATAGCATTCTCCTACTCATCGATGATGACATAACCAGGCAGTTCAGAAAACTATTAGATCTTAATTTATATGAGGTATTTTCTGTTAAGAAACCAGGTGCACTTTTAAGTCAAATTATGGAAAGTATGCTGTCATTAACTAAGGATTATACGTTACAGGACTATGTAATTATTATGGGGGGTAAAAATGATATTGCCAAGTATCGTACACCTTCTTTTCGATTCATTTGCAATCAGTTAAATTTATGCACTCATACCAATATACTGTTTACATCCCTACCATATTGCCATAAAACTGACGTTATAAGAAATAAACAAATTCATAAATATAACACTAAACTGAATGACTTCTTATATAAATTTAATAAATGTACCGAGGGTCAAGTTACATACAGAGAAATTAACAAGGGGACTGTAAACAAAGTTACGAGATTCGTAATGGCTTCCCAGATTGCAGATGCAATTATAAAAAAACTGCCACCCAAGAATTTAAAATTTGTTTGTGTATCAGAAGAGAATTTTGGTGAAAGTGGTAGGGCCGAAGTTCCAAAAATTGACCTAACGCAAGACCGTCAGGCGGAAATTAATTCACATGTGGTCAAATTAAATAGTGGTGGACAATTAATTGACTAAACCCAAAATCATCGGGAAGAAGATGAAGTAAACTTAAGTGGTGGAAGAGAAATGGTATCAGGTACTTTTTTATACCCACGTCTCACCCAAATATCACTACTATAAGTAATGGTGACCCCGTTGATAAACACATTTGCAGTTCGGCAAAAACCAATGTACATATTAAGTCTAATTTAGAAATTAAACGTATTGTTAATCCGAAAGAAGTGAGAGCTGTCAGAATATTAATTTATTACATTTAAACATACAAAGTATCTCAAGTAAAACCAATGAGTTTGATACATTTCTGGGTGAAAATAATTTCGATATATTATGTATAAATGAACACTGGATGTTACAAGATACCATTGATGGAATAAATTTACAAAATTATGTTCTTATATCATACTTTAGTAGGAAAGTTGCTATACATGGTGGTGTTGCCATATATGCCCTAAAAAAATACCATTGCACTTCATTAAATCAAATTAGTAAATTATCCGATGAAATCAATTGTGAACTATGTGCTATTGACTGTCCTAACTTAATTGTTATGATGGCTTATAGATCACCTAATGGCGATCTAGGTATTTTCCTAGAACTACTTACACGCGCATTAGATATTCTAATGAGAAAAAATAAAAACCTAATTGTAACCGGTGATTTTAATGTTAATTTTAATACCGATAAGAATAATGTGCATCTTGTGGTTAACACTTTTAGCTCATTTAGATTGACTGCATTAAATGCGAATAACACTAGGAAAACCAACTATCTTGATAATATATTCGTTAACGTAGATCCAAGCACCTGTAATGTACGAGTAATCAACACTAGATTATCAGACCACCTCGGTATAAAATTAGTTTATAAGCAAGTCTGTGTTAAGAAGTCTCATACAAGAATAAATTTTAAACCTGTAACTGACACAGGTTTATTTATTTTACATAGCCATTTAAGTAATGTTTGCTGGGAGTTTATTAAAGATCCAAATTTGTGCGTTAACAAAAAATTTGAATACTTTATGGGAATTATAACACAATCTTTAGAAACTTCATTTCCAGAAAAATCTAAATTAATAAAGGGTGAAACATCAGTTAAATTAAATTGGTTTACTGATGAACTGAAAGTAAAGAGAAATATGTTGCATCTATTGCAGGATTGTTATGACTGCAATCCTACGGAGAATTTGCGCGTTATTGTGAAACAATTTAAATACAGCTATCATAATGATTTAGCAAATGCAAAAAAATTAGCTCATGATAATTTTATTCATAAATCAAACAATCAGCAAAGCGCAATGTGGAAAATAATACATAAAAACTTTGTTAAAACTATCAAAAGTCATACCAATTTATAAAAAGGGTTGTAAGGACAACCCATCAAATTACCGACCAATCGTCATTATTCCTTTATTAGCAAAAATCTTGGAAATAATATTAAAGACGCAAATCACTTGCTATTTTGAGGAAAATAATTTATTTGACCCACATCAATTCGGTTTTAGGGCTAAGCATTCCACAACGCTAGCTATAAACTCTTTAATTAAAATTATCAACGAGGGCTTTGAAGAGGGTTTGTTAACGTTTTCACAATTCTTGGATCTGACGAAAGCTTTTGACTGTGTGTCACATAGAATATTAGTTGATAAATTGCACTTTTATGGCTTTAGCGACAGTAGCGTTAACTTATTAAATTCCTACTTAACAAACCGCTATCAATATGTATCTTCCCAAAATATAAATTCCAATTTCCTTCCTATAAAATACGGAGTCCCCCAGGGATCCGTATTAGGACCGACACTCTTTCTGATACATATAAATGACCTGCCAAGTATTAACATCGATGCAAACATTGTTCTATTTGCCGACGATACTACCATAACAAAGTCATTTGAATATGTAAAGGATTTAATATCTGAAATAAATTCAAAACAGAATATAGTTCATAATTGGTTACTATCTAATCAGTTAGCACAAAATGACTCTAAGACTGAAAATGTGGTATTTACTCTAAAGAACATAGATAGTGACTTAGGCTTTGCTAATGAGGTTAAATTTTTGGGTGTTCACCTTGATAAAAGACTGACATGGGAATCACATGCAAATTATATTTGCAAAAAAGTTTCCAAAAACATATATTTACTGCGCAATCTTTCATGCAATGTCTCAGAAAAAAACATTACTTACCGCATATCATGGCTTAATTCACTCAGTCATCTCTTATGCCATTTTGATCTGGGGGCATTCATCTGCTAGCAGAGCAGTCTTTGGTATCCAAAGAAAAGCAATTAGAATAATATCCGGCATTAAGTATAGAGATGACTGTAAACCCGAATTTGTTAGGTTGAGTATTCTTACATTACCATGTGTCTTTATCTTACAATCACTGTTATATGTAAAAGACAATGAGGGCAGTTTCACTACCCACAGTGAAATTTATAGTTACCAAACACGTAATCGGGACAAAATAAATATTAACTATTTAAGATTAAAAAAAAACGCAAAATAGTACAAATTACTATGGCATATTATTTTACAATGTGTTGCCAGCGCACGTGAAGCAACTTGACTTGAACAGGTTTAAAACTTCAGTTAAGCATTTTTTTGCTCAGAAATGCATTTTACTCACTTAAGGAATTTTTGGATGCTGATTTTAATGACTGGTGATATTCATATATATTTGAGAATTGTTTGTGCATTATGCTATATTATGTTATTGTGTTATATTCTGTTATATTATGCACTTATATTTTATTATTTATTACTTCAAAATGTATTTTTATTTATTTATTTATCTACTCATTTCTGTTTATATTAGTGTCAATGTAATCTATGTGTCTGCTTTTATTCTTGTACCGCTTCTGACTTGTGTAAATACTCTGTGTATAACACACCAATAAAGATTATTATTATTATTATAAAATGATTGCTCATTAGAAATGTAAGTGCGTTATGATCAGTTTCCAACAAGAATTTATTAGCAGTTAAGTAAAATTTTAAATTGGTTATTGAATATACCACTGCGGCCATTTCTTTTTCGTTTATGGAATATTTAATCTCATAAGGCTTTAGAATCTTGGAAACAAAACAAATAGGCACCTCCCTGCCATCCTGGATTTGCACTAATTCCGCTACTATAGAATAGTCAGATGAGTCGGTCCTTAGAATGAACGGCAGAGAAAAAATCTGGACTATAAAGCAGTAAGTTGTCGAGGAAACTCTACTTCAGACCCACAAATGCTTTCTCTCTACGCTCATTCCAGAGCCACCTCAGCCCCTTCCTCAACAGCTCGATCAATGGTACCTCTATTTTTGCAAGATGAGGTATGAACCGTTTGTAATAATTCAGGACCCCAAGAAAACCTCTTTACGTTCTTAAATTTTTAGGGCGATCATAGTTTTTTATAACTTCTAACCTTCCTTTATCAATGCTTATGCCTTTTTGGCCTATTTTATAGCCTAAATATTTAACTGTTGGCATAAAAATTTGGCATTTTCCTTGATTTAATTTTAAACCTGCTTTATCCATTTCATTAAAAATTTGTTCCAAATGGTGCTTATGTTCCTTTTCATTTTCAGAGTAAACCAAAATATCATCAATATAATGGACACAAAAACTTTCAAACTTGTCAAGTATTGACTGCATAGCTCGGACCAATGCTGAGGACGAGGATTGTAAGCCAAACGGTACAACTTTAAATTGGAAAACATGTCCATCAACACTGAACCCAGTATATTTTCATGATTTAGGATCCAACGAAATTAACCAGAACGAATTTTTTTAAATCTAATTTTGTAAAAATTGTTTTTTCCAATTCGGCTTAACATTGTATTTATTGTTTGAGCATCAAATTGTGATTTTGTTAATTCATTAAGTTTTCTAGCATCTAGACACAACCATATAGAATTGTCTGATTTTTTTTACTATAACTAATGGATCGATATAATTTGTTTAAGCATTTTCTATTACATTAGCATTTAACATGTTTTTAATTTCACTTTTTACTAATTGTCGATAACTATAAGGTACAGGATAGGTTTTACATTTGAATGGTTTAGTTTCATCCTCGATAAGATGATGTGTATAGCCTTCAGCTATTCGTGGTTCATAATTTATTAATGATTTGTATTTATTTAATAAATCTGACATATTCTTTGTATTTAGGCAGACATTGTATTTCTGACATTTCTAGCTCGTTTGCTATGTAATTTAAACTATACTTTAACAAAGGCATTTCTTTGCTCTCAGCTACCGCATATTTTATATCATCCGTACGTGCGTTACGTAATCTAAAACTCGTTTGTTCTATCGGATCATTAAACTTTTCAACAGTACCCATTACATTAACGTTTCTTTTTTTAAAATTTACAATTGCTTTTATTTTAGTTAAAATGTCTTCCCCGATGATTATGTCAAATTCCATTCCCCTTTTAATTACAAATTCCCCTTTAATTTTAACTTCCCCTACCCCTACTTCTAAATCCGTTTGTATAACCTTATTGCATTCAGCGAATTTCCTATCATTTGCATTTACTAAATTTATTTTAGAAATTCTTATAATATTACTTTTAAAAACATGTTCATTTTTATTTATAGTATCTTCACTTACTAAGCTTATTTCGGCCCCAGTGTCTAATAATGCTCTAAAATTAAAATTTTTAATTTTAACTGTTATTGGTATGTTAATAATATTATTTTCCTCATCTTCCGTTTTTCCCTCCATATCGATAAACTCCCGCATATGTTGATACGAAGTGTTTAAAAATCTAGTTTTTCGTTTACTCATTAATGAAAATTTGGCACAGTAGACCTTGGTTCTACCTGCACAACCGTCTGAATCTCATTTGTGTTCGCCTGGGACTGATTTTTGTTCCATGTATTCATTCTTTGTCCACTTGTGTTTATTTTGTCCTGTGTGTTAGTCCAGTCTGTGTCCCATTGTCTTTCACCTTGGTCAAACAAACGTCTGTCTTCATTCCATCTGTCTGTCCAATATACCCTTTCAAAACGTTTCCCATAATTTTGATTATTTTTCCTAAAATTACCCTCCTGATTTGCATAATTTTAATTTTGTCCATAATTTTGATGACTGTCGTTAGTTCGGCCCACTTGTTTCCTCCATCCAATCCTATCATCATCAATTGCCCTTAAATATTCTATCAAATCCTCTATAGTAACTATCCTTTGCATTATGATTATCTTTCTAATATCTTCCTCGAAATATCTGCTCAAAAATCTTACCATCTCCTCTTCAGTAAACTTCGGTTCTAAATGACAAATGTTATAAAATTTTCTTATAATATACTTTTCTCTTGATATGGGAAAAGGGGGGGGGGGGGGAGAAGGGGAGGGAGGAGGGGAGAAGGGGGGGGGGGGGGGGGGGGGGGGGGGGGGGGGGGGGGAAAAAGGGGGGGGGGGGGGAAAAGAAAAGGAAAAAAAAAAAAAAAAAAAAAAAAAAAAAAAAAAAAAAAAAAAAAAAAAAAAAAAAAAAAAAAAAGAAGGACAAAAAAAAAAAGCCGGGGGGAGGGGCAGGAAGGAAGGGGGGGGGAGAAAAAAAAAAAAAAACAAAAAAAGGGGAGGAGAAAAGGGAAAAAAGGGGGGGGGGGGGGGGGGGGGGGGGGGGGGGGGGGGGAAGGGGGGGGGGGGGGGGGGGGGGGGGGGGGGGGAGGGGGGGGGGAGGGGGGGGGGGGGGGGGGGGGGGGGGGGGGGGGGGGGGGGGGGGGGGGGGGGGGGGGGGGGGGGGGGGGGGGGGGGGGGGGGGGGGGGGGGGCGGGGGGGGGGGGGGGGGGGGGGGGGGGGGGGGGGGGGGGGGAAGGGGGGAAAAAGAAAAAAAAAGGAGGGGAAAGGGAAGGAAAGGGGGGGGGGGGAGGGGGGGGGGGGGGGGAGGGGAGGGGGGGGGGGGGGAAGAAAAAAAAAGGGGGGCAAAAAAGGGGGAAAGGGGCGGGGAGGGGGGGGGGGGGGGGGGGGGGAGGGGGAGGCGGGGAGGGGGGGGGGGGGGGCCCGAGGGGGGGGGGGAAAGGGGGGGGGGGGGGGGGGGGGGGGGGGGGGGGGGGGGGGGGGGGGGGGGGGGGGGGGGGGGGGGGGGGGGGGGGGGGGGGGGGGGGGGGGGGGGGGGGGGGGGGGGGGGGGGGGGGGGGGGAGGGGGGGGGGGGGGGGGGGGGGGGGGGGGGGGGGGGGGGGGGGGGGGGGGGGGGGGGGGGGGGGGGGGGGGGAGGCGGGGCGGAGGAGGCCAGAGAAGGGCAAAAAGGGGCGGGGGCAGAAAAAAAACAAGGGGGGGGCGAAGACGGCAAAAAAAAAACAAAAAAAAAAAAAAAAGGAAAGAGGGAGGAAGAAGGGGGAGGGGGGGGGGAGGAAGGGCGCAGGGAGGAGGGGAGAAGGGCCCCCCCGCCGGGGGGGAGGGGGGGGCGGGGGGGGCGGGGGGGGGGGGGGGGGGGGGGAGGGGGGCGGGGCCGAGGGGGGGGGCGCCCGAGGGGGGGGGCGGGGCGGGGGGGGGCGGGGGGGGGGGGGGGGGGGGGGGGGGGGGGGGGGGGGGGGGGGGGCCGGGGGGGGGGGGGGGGGGGGGGGGGGGGGGGGGGGGGGGGGGGGGGGGGGGGGGGGGGGGGGGGCGGGGGGGGGGGGGGGGGGGGGGGGGGGAGGAGGAGGGGGGGGGGGGGGGGGAGAAGGGAGGGCGGGGGGGGGGGGGGGGGGGGGGGGGGGGGGGGGGGGGGGGGGGGGGGGGGGGGGGGGGGGGGGGGGGGGGGGGGGGGGGGGGGGGGGGGGGGGGGGGGGGGGGGGGGGGGGGGGGGGGGGGGGGGGGGGGGGGGGGGGGGGGGGGGGGGGGGGGGGGGGGGGGGGGGGGGGGGGGGGGGGGGGGGGGGGGGGGGGAGGAAGAGGGGGAGGGAGAAGGCGGGAGGGGGCCGGGGGGGGGGAGAGGGGAAGAGGGAAAGAAGGGGGAGAGCCGCCGGAGGCGCGGCCCAGAAGCACACGCAAGGGGAAAGGGAAAGGAAGAGGGGGGGGGGGGGGGGGGGGGGGGGGGCGGGGGGGGGGGGAGGAAGGGGGGGGGGGGGGGGGGGGGGGGGGGGGGGAGAAGAGGGGGGGCGGGGGGGGGGGGGGGGGGGCCGGAGGGGGGGGGGGCGGGGGGGGAGGGCCCGCGCGCAGCCGGCCGCGAGGCAGGGGAGGCCCCAGCGACGCGCACGGGGCCAGGGGCGGCCGGGGGGGCGGGCGCGGGGGGAGGGGGCGCCCGGGGGGGGGGGGGGGGGGGGGAGGGGGGGGGGGGGGGGGGGGGGGGGGGGGGGGGGGGGGGGGGGGGGGGGGAAGGGGAGAGGGGGGGGGGGGGGGGGGGGCCGCGGGGGGAGGAGGGGGGGGGGGAGGGGGGGGGGGGGGGGGGGGGGGGGGGGGGGGGGGGGGGGGGGGGGGGGGGGGGGGGGGGGGAGGGGGGGGGGGGGGGGGGGGGGGGGGGGGGGGGGGGAGGAAGGGGAGGGGGGGAGGGGGGGGGGGGGGGGGGGGGGGGAGGGGGGGGGGGGGGGGGGGGGGGGGGGGGGGGGGGGGGGGGGGGGGGGGGGGGGGGGGGGGGGGGGGGGGGGCCAGGGCGGGAGGAGAGAAGGCGCCGGGAGGGGGGGGGGGGGGGGGGGGGGGGGGGGGGGGGGGGGGAGGGGGAGGGGGGGGAGGGGGGGGGGGGAGGGAGGGGAGGAGGGGGGGGGGGAGGGGGGGGGGGGGGGGGGGGGGGGGGGGGGGGGGGGGGGGGGGGGGGGGGGGGGGGGGGGGGGGGGGGGGGGGGGGGGGGGGGGGGGGGGGGGGGGGGGGGGGGGGGGGGGGGGGGGGGGGGGGGGGGGGGGCGGGGGGGGGGGGGGGGGGGGGGGGGGAGGGGGGGGGGGGAAAGGGGGGGGGGGGGGGGGGGGGGGGGGGGGGGGGGGGGGGGGGGCGGGGGGGGGGGGGGGTGTGGGGGGGGGGGGGGGGGGGGGGGGGGGGGGGGGGGGGGGGGGGGGGGGGGGGGAGGGGAGGGAAGAAGAAGGGGGGGGGGGGGGGGGGGGGGGGGGGGGGGGGGGGGGGGGGGGGGGGGGGGGGGGGGGGGGGGGGGGGGGGGGGGGGGGGGGGGGGGGGGGGGGGGGGGGGGGGGGGGGGGGGGGGGGGGAGGGGGGAGGGGGAGAGGGGAGGGGGGGGGGGGGGGGGGGGGGGGGGGGGGGGAGGGGGCGGGGAGGGAGGGGGGGAGAGGGGAAAGGGGAAGGGGGGGGGGGGGGGGGGGAGAAGAGGAAAGAAAGGAAGGAGGAAGAGAAAAAAAAAGAAAAAGAGAAGGGGGGGGGGGGGGGGGAGGAGAGGAGGGGGGGGGGGAAGGAAAAAAAAGGAAAGAAGAAAAAAAGCAAAAGAAGAAAAAAAAAGAGAAGAAGGGAGGGGGGGGAGAGGAGAGGGGGCCGGGGCGGGGGGGGAGGGGGAGGGGGAGGGAAAAAGGAGGGGGGGGGGGGGGGGGGGGGGGGGGGGGGGGGGGGGGGGGGGGGGGGGAGGGGGGGGGGGGGGGGGGAGAAAAAAAGAGGGGGGGGGGGGGGGGGGCGGGGGGGGGGGGGGGGGGGAGGGGAGGGGGGGGGGGGGGGAAGGACGGGCCGAAGGGCGCCCCAGAGGCGCGAAGGAAGAAAAAAGAGAAAAAAACCGAAGGCGGGGGAGGAGGCGCGGGGAGAAGGAACAAAGAAGGGGAAAGGAGGCAGAAAGCACAGAGGGGGGCGGGGGGGGGGGGGAAAAGAGAGGGGAAAGGAAGAAGGAAAAAGCGGAGGGGGCCGGGGGGGGGGGGGGGGGGGGGGGGGGGGGGGGGGGGGGGGGGGGGGGGGGGGAGAAGGCGAGGGGGGAAAAAAAGAAGGGAGGGGGGGGGGGGGGGGGGGGGAGGAGGGGGGGGGAGGGGAGAAAGAAAAAAAAAAAAAGAAAAAAAAGGAAAGAAAGGAAAAGAAAAAAAAAAAAAAAAAAAGGAGGGAGGGGGAAGGGGGAGGGGAGGGGGGGGGGGGGGGGGGGGGGGCGGGGGGGGGGGGCGGGGGGGGGGGGAGCGGGCCGGGGGGGGCGGGGGGGGCCGGGGGGGGCCGGGGGCCGGAGGGGGGGGGGGGGGGGGGGGGGGGGAGGGAGGGAGGGGGGGGGGGGGGGGGGGGAGGAAAGAAAAAAAAAAAAAAGAGAGGGAGGGGGGGGGGGGGGAGGGGGGGGGGGGGGGGGGGGGGGGGGGGGGGGGGGGGGGGGGGGGGGGGGGGGGGGGGGGGGGGGTGGAAGAAGGGTGTTAATAAGAATGGGGGGGTGGGGGGGGGGGGGGGGGGGGGGGGGGGGGGGGGGGGGGGGGGGGGGGGGGGGGCGGGAGGGGGGGGGGGGGGGAGGGGGGGGGGGGGGGGGGGGGGGGGGGGGGAGGAGGCGGCGGGGGGGGGGAGTGGAAAAAAAAAGAGGAAAAGGGGGGGGGGGGGGGGAAGGGGGGGGGAGGGAAAGAAAGGGAAAAAAAGGAAGGGGAGGGGCAGGGAGAGGAGCAGGCCAGGCGGCGGAGGCGTGGAGTGGGAGGGGGGGGGGGGGGAGGGGGGGGGGGGGGGGGGGGGGGGGGGGGGGGGGGGGGGGGGGGGGGGGGGGGGGGGGGGGGGGGGGGGGGGGGGGGGGGGGGGGGGGGGGAGGGGGGGGGGGAAGGGGCGGGGGGGGGGGGGGGGAAGAGCAAGAAAGGGGGGGGGGGGGGGGGGGGAGGACGGCGCCGGCGAGGGGGGGGGGGGGGGGGGGGGGGGGGGGGGGGGGGGGGGGGGGGGGGGGGGGGGGGGGAAAAAAAAAACCCAGAAAAGCAAGAGGCCGGGGGGGGGAGGAAGGGGAGGAGGGGGGGGGGGGGGGCGGGGAGGGGAAAGCAAGCCCCGAGGCGAGGGGGAAGGAGGGGGGGAAGGGGGAAGGGTTTTTAATTAAATAAGAATAATAAAAAAAGGGGGGGGGGGGGGAGAAGGCCGAGAAAAAAAAAGGAGCCAAGGGAGGGGGAGAGGAGGAGGGGGGGGTGGGGGGAGAAAAAAAAAGGGGGGGGGGGGGGGGGGGGGGGGTTGTGGGGGCCCGGGGGGGGGGAGGAGGGGGGGGGGGGGGGGGGGGGGGAGGGGGGGGGGAAAAAAAAAACCCCCCCGGCGGGGGGGGGGGGGGGGGGGGAAGAAAAGAAGGAGAAAAGGGCCGGCCAGGGGAGGGGGGGGGGGGGGGGGGGGGGGGGGGGGGGGGGGGGGGCCGGGGGGTTTTTTTGTGGGGGGATAATTTTTTTTTAAAAAAATGGGGGGGTGGGAGGGGAGGGGGAGGGGGGGCAGGGAAGAGAAAAAACACACAAAAAAAAGAAAAGAAGGGGGGGGGGGGGGGGAAGAAGGGGGGGGGGGGGGGAGGGGGGAAAAAAAAAAACACCCCCAAAGGGGGAAAGAAGGAGGGGGGGGGGGGGGGTGTACCCCCCCCCTTGGGGCGCGGGGGGGGGGGGGGGGGGGGGGGGGGGGGGGGGGGGGGGGGGGGGGGGGGGGGGGGGGGGGGGGGGGGGGGGGGGGGGGGGGGGGGGGGGGGGGGGGGGGGGGGGGGGGGGGAGGGGGAGGGGAGGGGGAAAAACGCCCCGCCGGGGGGGGGGGGGGGGGGGGGGGGGGGGGGGGGGGAAAAAAAAGGAAAAAAAAGGAGGAAAAAAAAAAGAGGCCCCCCCCCGGCCGGGGGGGGGGGGGGGGGGGGGGGGCGGGGGGGGGGGGGGGGAGGGGGGGGGGGGGGGAGGAAAAGGGGAGGAGGGGGGGGGGGGGGGGGGGGGGGAGGGGGGGGGGGGGGGGGGGGGGGGGGCCGGGGGGAGGGGGGGGGGGGGGGGGAGGAAAAAAAATATAAGGGGGGGGGGCCCTAGAGAGGGGAAAACCGAGCGGAGAGACAACCGCCCCGGGCCGGGGGGGGGGGGCGGGGGGGGAAAGGAGGGGGGGGGGGGAAGAAAAAAAAAAATAAAAAGAAAGGGGAAAAAAAAAAAAAAGGGGGGGGGGAGCCGAGAACGGAGAGGGGGGGAGGGGGGGGGGGGGGGGGGGGGGGGGGGGGGGAGCGGGGCCCGCCCCGGGGGGGGGGGGGGGGGGGGGGGGGGGGGGGGGGGGGGGGGGGGGGGGGGGGGGGGGGGGGGGGGGGGGGGGGGGGGGGGGGGGGGGGGGGGGGGGGGGGGGGGGGGGGGGGGGGGGGGGGGAGAAAAAAAAAAGGGGGGGGGGGGGGGGGGGGGGGGGGGGGGGGGGGGGGGGGGGGGGGGGGGGGGGGGGGGGGGGGGGGGGGGGGGGGGGGGGGGGGGGGGGGGGGGGGGGGGGGGGGGGGGGGGGGGGGGGGGGGGGGGGGGGGGGGGGGGGGGGGGGGAGGGGGGGGGGGGGGGGGGGGGGGGGGGGGGGGGGGGGGGGGGGGGGGGGGGGGGGGGGGGGGGGGGGGGGGGGGGGGGGGGGGGGGGGGGGGGGGGGGGGAAGGGGGGGAGAAGGGGGGGGGGGGGGGGGGGGGGGGGGGGGGGGGAAGAAAAGGGGAAAGAGGGGAAGGGGGGGGGAAAAAAGGGGGGAGGAAGAGGGGGGGGGGGGGGGGGGGGGGGGACGGGGGCGCGTATTATAAGGAAAAAGGGGGGGGGGAAATTGTTGAGGGGGGGGGGCGGGGGGGGGGGGGGAGGGGGGGGTGGGGGGGGGGGGGGGGGGGGGGGGGGGGGGGGGGGGGGGGGGGGGGGGTTTTTGGGTGGGGGGCGGGGGGGCGGAGGGGGGGGGGGGGGGGGGGGGGGGGGGGGGGGGGGGGGGGGGGGGGGGGGGGGGGGGGGGGGGGGGGGGGGGGGGGGGGGGGGGGGGGGGGGGGGGGAGGGCGGGGGGGGGGGGGGGGGGGGAAAAAAAAAAAAAAAAAAAAAAAAAAAAAAAAAAAAAAAAAAAAAAAAAAAAAAAAAAAACGGGCCGGGCCCGCGCCGCGGGGGGGGGGGGGGGGGGGGGGGGGGGGGCGGGGGGGGGGGCCCCCCCCGCCCCGGGGGTTTGGGAGAGGGGGGGGGGGGGGGGGGGGGGGGGGGGGGGGGGGGGGGGGGGGGGGGGGGGGGGGGGAAAAAAAAATTTATTTGGGGGGGGGGGGGGGGGAGAAAGGGGGGGTTGGTGGTTTGGGGGGGTGGGGGGGGGGGGAGGGGGGGGGGGGGGGGGGGGGGGGGGGGGGGGGGGGGGGGGGGGGGGGGGGCCCCGCCCCCCCGGGGGGGGGGGGGGGGGGGGGGGGGGGGGGGTCCCATAATTTTTTGGTTTTTTTTTTTTTTTTTGCATTTTTTTTTGGGGGGGGGGGGGGGGGGGGGGAGGGAAGGGGGGGGGGTTTATGTTTTTTTTTGTTTGGGAAAAAAGAAACCCCCCTCCCCAACGGAAGGGGGCGGGGGCCGGGGCTCTTGTTTTTTGGTTTGGGGGTCCCGGGTCCCACCGCTCGGGGCCTGGGAACGGTAAAATTTGAAATGGGCAAGGGTGTTGTACGACATTCTACCCCCATTTTCATCATACCTCCCATTAAATAAATTTTGCCTAACTTTTTGTTGATTGTATTCGCCCCAGTATTGATTTAAAAATAGTATCTCAAACTGTGCCAAGGTTTAGTATTTGTCCTCAACCATTTGATACCAATATTCCGCTTCCCTTTTCATTGTATCCCGTATGACTGTTTTTATATTAATGTTTGGGTGTATTGCATGTGCATATTCTGTTAATTTCATTATAAATATTTTTGGGTGTACTCTCGTATCCCCATAAAAATAAATGTCTGAGTTTGAGTTGATTAATGTGTATGTGTATGTTTTGTCACATGTATGATTTATTATTGTATTTATTTTCCTTGTAACTTCTTCCATCATCTTATCTTGCTCTTTTCTATATTTTACATTTTCATTGTTATTTTCCTCCATTGTTTTCTTAATATTCTTGAAACCGTCATCAATTCTTTGTTCTACATCCTTTTGTATCTATACCACCATTAACTCCCTTACTAGTCCTACTTGTAACGTGATTTCTTCTCTAACATTTTTCTTCATATCTTCAAACCTCATTTTTAGTTCATTTAAATCCGCTGAATTTCTGTCCATCCTCCCAATCATGTTAGTTCCCATAATTTCTATATTTTCAATTTTCTTTGTATTCTTGTCCATTTTGTCGTTCAATTTTGTCATCATCTCCATTAAATTTGTTAATATGTATGTATCTGTTGGTATAGTGTGTGTTGTATCACCCACTTGTGGTTGTGTATGTGCGTCTTCAGTGTCTTGTCTAGATGTACCCTGTCTTGATTGTAAATCTTCCATTTTGGTATTTTTACCTGACCTTAGTTTCATAAAACTATATCAACAATTCCTGAAAATAAAACAGATATTCTATGTAAATTAAGAGACGCCTAAGTAATTTTAAATCGCCCTACGTTGGGCGCCAAATATCTAATGTTCCCGTTATTATGTTTTTATATAATTATTTTCAAAAATATTGTTTTTCTATAACTAATTCTATCTTTTAATGAAATTGTATCAATTTTTTTTTATTTGCTCCGGCTGCTCAAATCAAAAGTAGGCTCACCAATTTTTTTAAGTTTTAAATATCTAAATTTACCTAATTGAATAAAAAACAAATAAAACCTTTATAACAATTATATTGAGTTTTGTTAATGATTTCAATTTCTCACAATTCTTATTCTAAAATTTACATCGCTTTTCTATACCTCTAATCCCCTTACATCTATCACGTGACTTCTCAGTTTATGGAATCTGAATGTTAACTATTCACGAATCGCACAAAACAAAAGTATATAATGTTGCCTTAAACACAGTAGATAGTTCATTTATACTGTGCCTTAACCACTTCTAACCTCGCCGTTTATAACGTTGGCAGTGACTCTATTTTGACAGTGTTCGTGATATAAACCGTTAATATTGTTCTGCGTTTTTCACTAATAATTCATTTATGTTGGAATCTCGTGGATATTTAAAAACCATTAAATATCAAACTATGTCAAAATTCTCACAAAATGGAAATTTTCTGAAATAAATTATGTGATACCAAAGCTAAGTACCTTTATATTTTTCACTTATGTTTCGTTTTCTTTTATTTATAACTATTCATTTACTGCTACTTTCCAAAACAACTTTAGTTTTATCAATAATTTCTCGTGCTTTCCCACTTAATTTATTATTTTGTCAAAATTCACAAATTTTTTACCTTCTTTTCTTTAGCTTCAATTCTCTTCTTTTAGATTATGTTTACTTTATGACACCCATACATCTCCTTTGCATGTTTAATATCAACTCACAACTTTTGGTAAATTTCCTCTGACAGTTTTTTCTTCTCTGAAAAAAACCTCTCTCCTTTTCCAACAATCTTCTCTCTCAACAACCTCATTTGTTCATTTTCATTTCTAAATTTTATCCCTTCTCAATGTCATTTTTTCTGACATTTCCAAACTATTATATCTATTTTTATTGTAACATTTTCTTTTATAATTCTATAGCATTTAATTTACCTCCTCAAATATCCTTCATTGTTACATTGTTTGACACTGTTTTTGAACTGTATATTATTCATTTTTAACGTACGTATACTTTTCCTTAAAAATATACTTTCTAACCTTTTCCCCTTTTCAGAATCCCTTTATATTATACTAGTTTTAGTTTACCTACTCCACCCTACATTTCCATACCCATTTTGTTTGATTACGTTAACAATTTTCTGTTCATTAAGTACTTTCTATGATCACAATCAATAACAAAACTCTTGTTATCTTTCTTATCTATTATTTAACATCTCTATAACTTAATTTTCACAAACTTATAATCCTTTATAATTTTTAGGACTACTATTATGGACAACTTTGGCCTCATGTCTTTCTGCTTTCTGTGCAAATTTATACAATTCATCTACCTGTGAATCTGGCTGAAATTGTCCACCTTATTTGCACAGAATACCATTAGTATAATGGATAATATATTATCAACCATTTTAGTTAGGTAAAATATAAACCATTATTCATCATTTAACTATTCTAAAACATTTCACTTACCAATATAAACTAGAAATAAATCATTTATTTCTATTACTTAATTACATTTACCCCATTTTTATACTTTTATTTCCAATTTACATTAGTAAGTACATACTAACTAATAACATAACAACTTATACTAATTTTCTTGCTTATAAAACCTTATTTGTCCTTTTTTACAGTTTATTTTAAATTTTGAAAATCATCTTGGCATCAAAAATTTAAACCAATTGAACCTATTTGATTTTACAAAACATATTTGATTTTTTATATATATATATATATATATATATACTATATATATTATACACATATATATATATATATATATATATATATATATATATATATATATATATATATATATATATATATATATATATATATATATATATATATATAAATATTCATGTCTGAGGAATGCAATTTTACGGAAAGTGGTACTATTTCTTTGCCTAACATCTCCTGATCACGAAATGGTTTATGCTCACATAAGTTTTGCAACACAGTTAATCAACTAACACCTCGTATGTACAGAAACTTGAAAAATATTGATAGAGAATTAGTTTACGCTCATCTGCAATCTATACCTTGGCGCAATATTTATGGCATAGCTGACCTTGACGGCAAAGTAACTTTTTTTAATGAAAATATTACAGTTTTGATGGATATGCATGCACCTCTGAAAACATATAATAATAAGAAGACACATAACCCTTGGTTTACTAATAACATAAACTAACTTATTAAATTGAGAGATAAAGCACTCAATAAATTTAAGCGAACAAATTCTCCTCAACTTTGGCAGGAGTATAAAGATTTAAAAAATTATACTACTGGTGCAATTCGAAGGAGATAAAAAGCATTTTTAAACCAACAGTTTCAGAAAAAAGATAGCAAAGAAGTCTGGGAGACTATTATTAACAAATTGCACATTCGTAATCAACAAGACAAAAAAGATTTACCGCCAAATTTATGTGATGTTAATTCAATAAATCAGCACTTTCTAAACTCTGTACCGCAAATCGCACCCAACATGAACAATGTTGCAAATTACTACAATAATATTAAAGAAACGGTAAACTCGTCTCTTATATTTCGGGCCGTCACTGAATTTGAAATATCTAAATATTTATTCTCCATTAAATCTAAAGCTGTTGGTGCCGATGGTATGCACGTAAATTTCATTATATTATGTTATCCTTTTATTCTCGAATATATTTGTCATATTGTTAACTTTTGCTTAAACAATTCAGTTTTTCCCAAAGCTTGGAAAGTAGCACATATAATTCCTCTGCCCAAAATTGCAAATCCGCTAGGTTTTAATGACCTGAGGCCGATAAGTATATTACCAGTCTTGTCTAAAATATTAGAATATGAGGTCAAGAGTCAAACAGTGGAACATATTGAAAAAAATCAAGTTCTGCCAGAAACGCAATCTGGTTTTAGAAAAGGACATAGTTGCGCAACTGCTCTTTTAAATGTTACTGACCATATTTTTCGATCCACTGACTCCGGTATGTGTACTATGCTTGTGCTACTTGATTATTCCAAAGCCTTCGACACAATAAATCATGATATTTTATTATTAATCTTGAAATATATAGGTTTTGACACAACTGCTATAACTTTTTATTCAGAATTATTTACAGGGTAGAAAACAGAAGGTTGTTTTAAATGGGGAATATTCAGATAGTGTAAATGTTTCATGTGGAGTGCCGCAGGGTTCCATACTAGGACCGATTTTATTTACTATATATACTTCCCTTTCTGCCTTCTTTGACCGAAATGCAGCATACAGATGTATGCAGACGACACACAATTATTTTATTCTTTTGATCCTCATAACTTTCACAACAGTTGCGATATTGTTAGTAGTGAACTTAAAAAATTTACGATACATCGATAGAACACTGTTTGCATTTAAATCCAAGTAAGTGTGCTGTAATGCTTTTTTGGGCGTCAAGCTGATAGAATTAACTTAACCCCCAATGTCAACATAAAAATAATGTATCAATACCTATAAAAAATGAGGTGAAAAATTTAGGACTTATACTCGATACGGACCTTAGATTTCAACAACAAATGTATAAAAAAAGCTATATGTAAATTAAAATTATTATATAACTCCAGACATATTCTTAATAAAAAACTTAAACTACTCTTGTGTGACTCACTAGTACTCTCCGTTTTTAACTATTGTGACACTGTATATGGGCCTTGTCTGACAGCAATTTCCTCTCAACGCATACAAAAAATTCAGAATTATTGTTTGAGATTCGTATATGGAATTAGAAAACGTGAGCCGGTGAGTCACAAATTACCTGATGCCAAATGGTTAAATATGAAGAACAGACGGAAACTACATTGTGCTACATTATATCACAAAATAATACTATTCAATAGTCCCAGATACTTATACAGGAAGATTGTATTTCGAACTGACGTGCATAATTTAAACATAAGACACAAGGGTACTTTAACACCACCGATGCATAACACAGCGATATTTGAAAGATCGTTCTCCCAAAATATTGCTACTTTGTATAATTCCATTCCCTCTGCAATTAAGTCTCTCTCCGTGTCGTCTTCCTCCAAACGTTTTAATCTGATCTGCCTATCATGAAACCTGCTATACCTAAGATTTTTGAATTTGTTTATAAAAAATATATATATGTACATATATATTATTGTGTCTATATATAAATATATAATATAATCTTGGAATACATTATCATAGTTTACGATATTTTTGTGTATTTTGCCTCGTCGTTGGGTTAAGTGGAAGAACAGCCTGTACGGTATGCCAAAGCCGTGCAAAGCTGAACTTCGCCCATTCATAAATGATGTATGTCTTTATTGAATAAAGTGTGTTATTATTATTATATACATATATATATATATATATATATATATATATATATATATATATATATATATATATATATATATATATATATATATATATATATATATATATATATATATCCTATTTTTATGTAACGTCTATATTACGCCTTGATGCCGAAAGGAACACTACTGTACTTCATTTTATGACATTAGACCACATCTCATGGCGTCAGTCGTCGACCAGCTGACATCTAAATTATAACCTCAAAATTTTAACGTTTTGAAGTACTGTAAAATCTTCACACCAAGATATCCGTAGCCCATTTATATTGGTAAGTATGTGTGTATTCTTGCATATACTGTTACTGTTTGGCTAGTGCAATTCATAAAATAATGTTGTTAGAATTACGAAATGCGAAAAAATATTTATTTGTTGATACGTGCACATTACCAGTTAAATTGGGGATACTTTGCACCAGTCAGATGGTGCAAAGTATCCTCACAATTTTGAATGTGGTGCAAAATACACCTACTTATGCATATGTTTTTTTTTAATTGTCAGACATGCCTCGATGTTACAAGAGGAAATTAGGTGCGCGAAAATATGCCGATTACCCTCCTGAAGATTTAGAAGCCTGTTTATGTGCAGTAAGAGACGGTATGAGTACAAGAGTCGCTGCCGAAACATACAAAATACCTCGCCGAACTATTTTTTATAAACTAAAAGGACAACACGCGCAAAATCCTGGATATCCAGCTGTGTTCTCTCATGAAGAGGAGAGAGATTTGTATGTTGTATTCAACACCTTAGCGAATTTGGCTTTCCAGTTACTGAAATGGAATTACGACACATAATCAAAACTTACTTAAAACCAGAAAGGAAGAAAAGTATCTCGCTTCCGAGATAACCTTCCTGATAAAGACTGGGTAAAATCTTTTCTACGGCGTCATAAAGATCTTACAGCAAGGTTTGCATCAAACATAAAAGAGGAGTAGAGCGGCACTTAATGAAACTCAGATGACGGAATACATAAACCATTTAAAACAAACATTGGTCGATGTTGAACCCCATGCTGTTTTTAACTATGATGAGACAAACCTGACTGACGATCCAGGGCAAAAAAAAAATTTGACTAAGCGTGGTGTTAAGTATCCGGAAAGAATATGCAACTCATCAAAGAGTAGTGTATCCTTAATGCCTGCAGGAATTGCAGCTGGTGAGCTGCTCTCCACCATACGTCGTGTATAAGTCGAAACATTTATGGGACACATGGATCGAACATGGTCCACCAGGTACACGCTATGGAAATACTGTTTCCGGATGGTTTGAATCGCAAACATTTGTAGATTGGTTCAATACCATTATGCTCCCAAGACTAAAAAAATTCCTGGAAAGAAAGTTGTCATTGGGGACAATTTATCTTCGCATATAAATGTCACAGTGTTGGATCTGTGCAGAAAACATGACATTCATTTTGTTTGTTTACCACCTAACAGTACTCACGTAACTCAACCCCTAGATGTTGCTTTGTTTGCACCACTGAGGAGAGCGGAAGGAAATTTTAACCAGTACAAGGAGACTCATAGGAAGCAGGTCGAATGTTCTTGAAAAACAACATTTTCCGGACATTACTGCGATCTTTAATGGAGAAAATCAGACAAACTTCTCAAGAAACTTTAAAGGCAGGTTTCGAGAAATGCGGAATTGTTCCTTGCGATGTAACTCCTCTATTGGAACGAATACATCCGACTCATTCATCTATTATACGACGCAACGATGACATAAATAATAATATTACCACCCCGCAATCATCACACATCGAAAAATCATTCATAGACTATTTAAAAGACAAGAGAGAGGGAAGCCACCAGTTTCAAAATCGTGGAAAGAAAAAGAAAATGTCTGTTCCACCAGGACAAAGTATCGCTCATTCCGAAACTACTGAAACTAGGACTAACACAAACTACTAAACAAAACATTTTACATGATGTTTCGGATGATGATTCATTGTCGGATGAAATCGGGGTGGAGAATTATCATCTGTCAATATGTAGAAATTCATCAGATGATGAAGTCGATGAAGTACAGGAAATGGAAGAGGAGATCGAATTTAACAAAAAGCTTGTCTCTGGTACCTTAGGAAAACCAGTTTTGAAAAACTAAAAAACTCCGGACTGAAAGATCTGACAAAGGCTATTGGTGAACATGTAATATTTATTTATGAAAATAATGTTTATCCGGGGGTTATAACGTCTTTGGATAAAGATGGTGCTATGATCAACGCTATGGAACAGTCGTTAAAGTATTGGAAATGGCCTGTAAAGCGCGACGAAATATGGTACACATGGGATAAAATTCTTGGTGCAATAAACCCACCTAATCAGATATCGAAGCGCGGTTTGTATGTTGTTCCAGAGTGTAATAAGTTATGGTGGGAGTAATACACCTATATGTACCTAGGTACCTATATTTATTATAGTTAGCTTCAATTAACAATTTTTAAGTTAAAAAAGGATTCATGTATTAGTTGAACTGTTTTATAGGTAGGCAATAAAGAACAAAAAATTATATTCAATATGTCTATTATTGATTACTAGTTTTAAAAAATACCTTTACAAAAATTTCCCATGTTCATTATGGTGCAAAGTTAATATTCTGTGAGGTTTCTTTACACCAGCAGCAATTTATTGAATAAAATTAGTGAAATCTTCCAAACGGTGCAAAGTATACACATAATGGGGTATACTTTGCACCATAATTTGATTTAAAATTTTTACATTATTGATGCAACCAATTCTTTTCAATATGTAATATGAATTTCTGCAAGGCCTATACATTAGCGTTTATTGACCAAAATTTTTTTAAACTGCTGTTGGTATATTTTAAAACTAATTTAAAAAAATATCACAAAACAGTGGTGCAAAGTAACCCCGTTTTACGGTATATATATATATATATATATATATATATATATATATATATATATATATATATATATATATATATATATATATATATATATATATATATATATATATATATATATATATATATATATATATATATATATATATATATATATATATATATATATATATATATATATATATATATATATATATATATATATATATATATATATATATATATATATATACATATATATATATACATATATATACAGGGTTATTCACAGAAAGCGGGTTAGACGTTTCTCGGGATCTGTCGAGTTTAAAAATCTGAAAATTCCTATAAAGAGGTTTTTGGGTATGGCGAATTAAACGAAAATATTTTCAACTTTGTGTCACTTCCGCTTATACCGGAAATATCACCAAACTTTGTTATTTTAAATGGAACACTCTGTATATTATTGCATATTTGGATTCCTCATAAAAATTTAGCTTGGGTTTATGTACCATAATGCAGCCTTAAACCGACCATTTTCCCGAGATAATTAATATTTTTGAAAAATTTTGACGGTTTCTATCCTTCGGAAAAAAATCGATATCTTCTATCATGTTACAGATTAAGAAATTTTCTTTTCAAACTCATACAAGTTCCCTACGGTCTAACTAAAAAGTGTCCTTATGATTTCACAATTTTATACAAGGTGTTTTATTTTCACAGTCGAACATTATTTTAGTTCAAACGTCAAAAAGTCATTTTTTTTAAATGGAACCCCTACATATTTTTACAGAATCTAATAGAATATTGAGTTCTGCATCTGACTGATATTACCATTCCCTATACCTATCTCTCTTGGTTTTCACCATAGACGAATATTTGTAAAATATACATACAAAGCACTGTTTGTTACTAGCAACACAAGTTATAACTTGCTTCCTTTCTTATCATAAAGGAGTATAATCATGTGGATAGTTGATAATTATTTGTTAGCTATCAAGAAAACAAAATCAATAAACATCAAAAAACAAGATCATTTTATTATTAGATTTATAAAAAAATGCTTTGCAACAAAAAATTTACAAAATTAACGAATACCATTAAATAAATATTTAATGCAGCAACTATTCAAAATGCCTTCCATTTTGCTCCAAACAAGCCAATATTCTGCGATTTACAGCACTTGCCATGGCTCGTCGAATTTCGTTGGGAATCTATTTGCTGAAATGCAGCCCGTACTCTATTCTTTAAATCTTCTTTGGAAATAGCCGGGGTGGCATAAACAATATTTTTGATTGTACCCCAAAGGTAAAAGTCTAAAGGAGTCAAATCAGGGGACCTTGCTGGCCATCTCCAAGGTCCTCGGTATCCAAACCACCTATCTTCGAACAATGCTACTAATTCGTCATACACTTCCCGTGTATTATGTGGGCCGCAACCATCCATTTGATAATACATAGACTTATACATATTTAGGGCAAACTATCAATAAATGTTTCAACTACTGTTCTCAAGATTTCCATGTATTTGTCACTATTTAAATTTTCCTCGTAGATATGATACTTAAAAGTGTTATCTACTAATCAAGCGAAAAAACGTTAAAACTAAATTTGGTCTGGAAATTCGATTCCCGTACCACATGAGGATTTTGTTGTGCCCAGTTGTGCAAATTTCGCCTATTAAAAATTCCTTCTTTGGAAAATTTAGCCTCATCAGTCCAAATAATCCTTTTAAAAAAATCAGGATTTTGTTGAAGACGTACGATCATCTGTTCACAGAAATCAGTTCTTTTTCGAAAATCTTCGGGTTTCAATGATTGTACTTTTTGGTACAGAAAGTTATGCATCTTATGCTTCTTTAGAATTCGTTGAATAGACGAATATGAAATTCCTAAATCCCAACTAGCAAAAGGAATAGATCCATGCGGATTTGCATAAAAGTAAGCCAGAACATTAATTTCATTTACTTCGTTATCTGTAACTGGCTACGCTATTGTCTTTACGGCTTTAACTTTGCCAAATTTTAAAAAATTTAACCTGATTCTTCGGAATGTATTGTTTGTCATTGGTGGTCATTGTCGGTATTTCTCGTTGAATTCTCTGCACGTTCTACTAATTATTTCCTTATTATTTCCATAAATAGAAAACAGATCTAATATTACAGCATTTTCCACTAATAATTCGCGTAAGTGACGCTACGCACACAACAATAACATGGTGTTGACATTGGTAAAAATAAAACATTTTTACATTTGCAGCCTACTAGATGACACTCTGAAACAGTGCTGATGTTGTACGTACATTTTACAAATATTCGTCTATGGTAAGAAAACTAAAAGAGATAGGTATAGGGAATGGTAATATCAGTTGATGCAGAATTCAATGATCTATTAGATTCTGTAAAAATATACAGGGGTTCCATTTGAAAAAAATGACTTTTTGACGTTTGAACTAAAATAATGTTCGACTGTGAAAATAAAACACCTTGTATAAAATTGTGAAAACATAAGGACACTTTTAGTTAGACCGTAGGGAACTTGTATGAGTTTGAAAAGAAAATTTCTTAATCTGTAACATGATAGAAGATATCGATTTTTTTTTCGAAGGATAGAAAACCGTTAAAATTTTTCAAAAATATTAATTACCCCGGAAAATGGTAGGTTTAAGGCTGCATTATGGTACACAAAAACCCAAGCTAAATTTTTATGAGGAATCCAAATATGCAATAATATATAGGGTGTTCCATTTAAAAATAACAAGTTTGGTGATATTTCCGGTATAAGCGGAAGTGACACGAAGTTGAAAATATTTTCGTTAAATTCGCCATACCAAAACCTCTTTATAGGAATTTTCAGATTTTTAAACTCGACAGATCCCGAGAAACGTCTAATACCCGCTTTCCGTGAATAACCCTGTATATACATATATATATATATATATATATATATATATATATATATATATATATATATATATATATATATATATATATATATATATATATATATATATATAGTTAGCTTTTTATTTAAAAGTTTATAAAATAACTAGTTTTCACAAAAAAATACACTTTTATTCAATTTTTATCCTCCCAACCGCCACTCCGTGCTTACATATTGAAACATATACACATACTAAATTGATTATGATATTTAATATCTACAGTTTGTTTTGTTTATAGTTAGATCACATATCCTTGTCAGCAGCACTCATGACGACCTAAGCTAACACGGCCTTCCTGACGTAGGGGCGTCCTCGCACCTATGCTGAGATAAACAGAAATTAAAAATAGAATATTGACAACCAACAAAAAGAACAGTAGCGGTGTCGTAAATTTTTTTTCTTACCCAATTTAGGGAAACTCAAATATTGACGTCTGTTAAGTAATATGCACTCGATTGCACAGCCTATGAGGCCTATTTCTTGAATAAGCATGTCTGTCAATCAGTAAATAACATGTACTCGATTGACCAGCTCAGAGGCCTATTTCTTGAATAGGCGTGTCTGCCAATCTTTATTTTTTTTTTTGGTAGACAATAACAAAAATAATATCAAATGAGAAATATTTCTCGTCCCGCCATGTCTAGATACATAGGGGAGACCTTAGCCTAGGATGATGTTTTTTAACCATTCTAGGGACCTTAGAAAGCCCGATTTGTATTCGGGGACCTTAAGCCTGAATCTAATTCAGGGACCTTTAATATTATATTGGTTCCGTACGCTACGGTACTAGCCAATTTACTACGCCTACAAGACCAAAGAAACTACAAAAAATGTAAACAAAGAAACAAAAACAAAAAAAAATACAACTAAAACATACCTTACTGAGGCCAATTGCGTAAATGCTCATGAGCAGCGATTGTTGTTCGCTGACGCCCACCTATGCGTCTTAATGCATACCTTTTATTTTCCAAACAATGTGTCACCTCAAAAGGGCCATGAAATTTCGGTTTTAGTTTTCCCTCCCCCAGTTAACTGTGTATCATGTATGGCGACCCTGTCACCTACAGCGTACGGCACTGCTGATACCTGCTTCTTATTAAAATCTGTCGTTGCCTGTTTGGTTACTGCTTCTAATCGTTGAATTTAATCCGAAATTTAATCCGGTTAGAACGCGAACAATGCTAAATGGGCCATGAACTATATCAACTCCGTTTGCACCTACTTCCACTTTAATGCCAGGTCGCTGTAACACGTCAAGCCCAACAAGGACATCAATATCACCTCCGGGAATGGATCCGTCTGGAACGACAGTGAAATCAACATCGAGAGTTATCGAAGGTGTGCATAGAACTGCAGTACAACGGCCAATAGGTTGAGTTACATTATTTCCCAGTCCAATTAGGTTGTCAGCGCCTGGTTTAATTTCCAAATTTAGCTTCGCACTACTTTCTCGTGGATTATTGTGACATCTGCCGCAGTATCAATTAAATACGGAACTGAAGCAACCGCCTTTTCGTTTGTTATTGCGCCTGAGGGAAACAATCGTGTTAAACGAGATTTCCGTGTCAACAAAACTCGTTTTGAACCTCCTTGTTTGCGATAACAAGTGTCCTCAGTATGTCCAGTTTTTTTACAATATGCACACACTTTATTTGCCGTAAATTTTTCCTGAGATGGACCAGGTGCAGTAGGTTCAACAGAGGTTCTCGTCGTTTGCCGTGCTTTACGGTCAGCCTGTCTGTGTCCATACCGGTCACATTTCGGCATTTGCTGGAAACATCGGTATTCCAGTACGTGCATACCGAGGAGGTGAATCTCGACGTCTTTTTCGAAAATTTCCAGCAGTTCCGTTTGGAAAAAAAGGGTTGCTGTTTCCTTTCGACTGCTCTTTTGTGAGCATCACAGGCTGCCAGTAATTTGAGCAAGTCCGCCTCACACGTTGGTTCTTGGCTACAAATTCTGTTTTTTTTGCCTCTTTATCCTGCAAATCGTCCTCAAGGAGACTGAGCGTTA
>JANEYF010000529.1:0-5000 GCA_029963845.1 Rhamnusium bicolor | reverse complement strand
GGGCCTTGTATATTTACATTTAACATACCTTGCTATCTTGGGTACTAATGGTGGCGAAGAAATTACATTTTCAATGCTGAAACAAATGAGATTTCTTTGAAATATACAAACCTACATCACTCCAATAAAAGTAACATATCAACATATCAGTTGATGCTCTGTAGGTACTTTTCTACTTGATATTATTTCATGAGTTATGAATGAGTGACTACTTAGCATATTATTAATTTTCAATATAATTCTCTACTAACCTGGACAGTACGTGTGACGCAGTGGTGATGTGTTGCCAGGGGAAAAAATGGAACAGCATTGATTTTCAACACTTTTAATCCAGATATTATAATATCATAATCACTTTTTTAAAGGGTTGTGAACACACGTAGTGCCACTTACTGGCATTTTCCATTTTGAGAGCTTTCAGCCAACTTTCTCTTCTCTCCAGATTGTCGGGAAATCTGAAAATAAACACAACATAACTTTTAAAATTGAATTAAAAAAATCAATTGACTAAAACATCTACATTTTGCGAGCAACTTTAAAATGAAATTTCCGTTGAAGTTAAAATAAATATTTTTGTACAAGTATCTTTTTTGATAAAAATGTGGATTTCTTACTGTTTAAATGGAATCAAATGTTGATGTTTTTGTTTTTGTAAAGCTATCATTAATTTTAGTAATTTTTGAACTTTCACACTTTCGTATTATGCCGGCCCTGATTTGTTTTGTTTACTTACCTGTGAAAACATAAACAACTCCGTGGTTTTCCTTTTTGGCCGCACATTACACATTTATTGGTCATTGTTTCTCAATAAATATTCACTAAATAAATTTTTATAACTAAAAATCGGTTATTAACTAATACCAAATAACACAAAACTTTAAAATCACTTAAAAACACGATTAAAATGACAGACGAGTTATGTAGACCAATTATGTATATTAATTATGTAGACAGATTATGAGTTATGCAGACTCAATTTTGTAATTAGGTAAACAATTCCATCTAATCAACGACTTTCCCTGAAGTCGTTTATCTTAAGTTATAAATATAAACTGTGTACACATATATTCAATTAGGTATTGGTTCTTGAGTTTGTTGGCCGTAAGCCTTAATTGCTAATAATTGTTTCATTGTTTTTCATTATTAAGTTTAATTTAATAAAGTATTTTTAAAAACATAAACGTCTGAGTGAATAACTTAACTGGCGCTGCGAACAAAATTGTACAACGTTTTTGAAAAACTACAGCAGTTCCTCAAGACGGTGAATTTCAATGCTTTATGTGCAATCACGAAAACGTGCAACTCCGAAGATAATCATCAAGATTCCTCTGAAGAAACACCTGCACGACGACAACGGCTTTGTCTACTCCTGGACAACTGAACGAAGAATTTATTCAGAATCCCTTTGTTCAGACGACTCGACCTCGAGTACGAGATAAGAAGATACGACCAGAAGATCCCGAAGGAAAAGTAATGAACTTCATCCTAGTCTTCCTGTAAGTACTCTCTTTACTTCATAATTAACCTTTTTAATTTTAAGAGCCAAACGAAAATTTATGTATTTGTTAAAAGAAAAATCAAGCGAGAAGTCTTTATTTCAATACTTGCATTTCAATTCAAACACTTTTATATATATATATATATATATAAAATATATATATATATATATATATATATATATATATATATATATATATATATATATTTATATTTCTGTGTGTATATAAATATATATATATATATATATATATATATATATATAAAATATATATATATATATATATATATATATATATATATATATATATATATATATATATAAAAAAAAAAAAAATATATATATATATATATATATATTTATATATATATATATATATATATATATATATATATATATATATATATATATATATATATATATATATATATATATATATATATATATATATATATATATATATATATATATATATATATATATATATATATGATTTTTGGAGAAACGTCAGATTAGGCCAATAAAAAGCCCATATTTAAGTTTTAGTATTGATAGAAAGCTCAAAGGAGAGCATGTAATTTTATAAGAAATTTCTAACCTCAAAATTTTAAATTTATATTTTTCAAAAGAAATGAAGTCCATTCTCAAGCTCACATAAATATTAAAACGGGATTTGTAAACCTAAAATACAAAAAATATATTAAATTAAATTTTATTATGATAAATCAAATAGAAAAATTCTCATAAAATTCCTTTATTAATGTGACCGGTTTCGTGAACAAGTACTTACTTCACATCATCAGACACAGGACTACAATAGAAAATGAGTATAAGGTAGTTACATACATACATAAATAAATGTTAATAAGTTAATAAAACTTAAAAAACAGGAATACAGAAGACAAATTATTTCAATTTTTTACTAGTAAAAACTTATTGGTAAAAAATGTTTATTAAAATTTTTGTACAAGAAAGATTGAAATTATTTAAATTGATCAGGATTACGTTAGTTTAAAATTATAATATAGAATAATGTAAAATTTAAATAAATGAAATGTAAAAAGGAGTTCATTTTTATATAATACTTACATTTTTATAAATAAAAAACCAGGGTCGTCAAATTAAAATAGTTTTGCAACATAGTCAAATAATAAGTAAATGTAAGATATAAAATTTTTTGGTATCTAATTAACTTTTAATAAATTTTTTTTTTTTAATAATTTTTTTTTTGTCTGATAATGTGAAGTAAGTACTTGGTCACGAAACCGGTCACATTAATAAAGGAATTTTTATGAGAATTTTCTATTTGATTTATCATAATAAAATTTAATTTAATATATTTTTTGTATTTTAGGTTTACAAACCCCGTTTTAATATTTACGTGAGCTTGAGAATGGACTTCATTTCTTTTGAAAAATATAAATTTAAAATTTTGAGGTTAGGAAATTTCTATAAAATTACATGCTCTCCCTTTGAGCTTTCTATCAATACTAAAACTTAAATATGGGCTTTTTATTGGCCTAATCTGCGTTTCTCCAAAATCATGACACTTGATTTTTGGAAATTTAAAAATATGAAAATTTAATTCTCTTTTTATTTCTTTATTATATACCTTATGGCTCTAATTTTTATTATTACTAAAAAATATAGAGATGATTAGCTTTGTTTTGATATGCCATACTATGGCCTTTTGTGAATATTTAGAAAAATTACAATTGCAACAATTTTTAACAATTTCTCTTATATAACTAATTACAACCATCTAAACCACATACCAGAGATTACTTTAAGAACTAATGAACAAATCAACACCATATTTGCATGTCTAAATACATTTAAAACATTATTTTAATTTGCCTTTCGTTTTAGGACTTCGTTAAACCTCATTGGCTGGAAACTTTTCAAATACAACAAATTACTTAAAACTGACTGGAAACAATAAATAGATGCTATTCTTCTGACATAGCTATAAAAAGTTAAACAAATGGATTTTATTTTAGAAAAAACTTCATATTTGTCAAGTTATATACCTCCTTGGACATAAATTTACACATACACCTTTTAAATGTCTTTACATTTTGATGCTATTACATTGTATTAGCTCACAAGGTGAGTCTCTTTCAGTTTTGTAAAGTTTTAAAGTTAGACGATGCACTTACTTCGTAGAACTGACTAAAATCTCAGATATCGTAGAGTTTACGCTACCCAAATTATGAAAGTAGTTTATAGCACTTTATTTCCAGTGTTCATGATTGCTATCTCACTTGTAGCTATTCTATGACTAAATTTAATATATTTGTCTTTAACAAAGTTTATAATTTTAATTAATAACAATAAAATTTTATTTTTTTTTCCAGGTTACCCAAAGGTTTTGGTACCTAAAATCAATAATATTTTGGCTCTGGTTGCCATGCTATACACAATAGTCCTTCTGATACTTATTCTAAATGGAACAATGCTTTTTTAACATAATATAATAACATACAGTTCATTTACCACATGGTAGGTGTTTATATCTAGCGTTTAACAACATTTATTACAAGTTTTACCTATTTAATATGAATACAGTTAAGTGTCTCTCACTGAAACTGGGCTCTCATACCGCTCAAAATTATCATTTTAATTTAAATATTAGAGTCTTTCTTTGCTTTAGTATTGGCAAAATATCTTTATTACTTTCTTTTTTATTATTTAAACATAATTTTATCCTTATGTACTCTGTACTTTATACAGGGTGTGGTTTGGTCATCGTAATATATATATATATATATATATATATATATATATATATATATATATATATATATATATATATATATATATATATATATATATATATATATATATATATATATATATATATATATATATATATATATATATATATATATATATATATATATATATATATATATATATATATATAGGAACAAAAGGATAATGGGTATTGCCCGCAAAAAAAGGATGAATCCGTCGACACGTGTTTCTGAGTCACTACTCGTAATCATGACGGCTATAAGTTGTAAGGATAGGTACAACTTAGGTTCAACAACACAAAAGGAAACCACTGACAGGAAGCCAGTCGCACATTTGTGGCTGCAATTGAAAGACCCCGTGTTTACAGGGCATCAGACAATATGGCCACGGAGGCAACTATAGCTGCCTGCGTGGTATTCCCTTACCCAGGGTTTAGACTAACAAAGAATAGAAGGTATCTGCGGGATGAGACGTAACAGGAACAAAAGGATAATGGGTATTGCCCGCAAAACAAGATGAATCCGTCGACACGTGTTTCTGAGTCACTACTCGTAATCATGACGGCTATAAGTTGTAAGGATAGGTACAACTAGGTTCAACAACACAAGGGAAACCACTGACACGAAGCCAGTCGCACATTTGTGGCTGCAATTGAAAGACCCCGTGTTTACAAAATACATCCGGTTATATCCCGCAGATGCACCTTCTATTCTTTTTGTTAGTCGACCTAGGTAGGGAATACCAC